>PVKE010050150.1:0-11041 GCA_004027555.1 Craseonycteris thonglongyai | reverse complement strand
CAAGTATATTAAAATCTAATATAGATATATTCAAATTTACAAGAAGTATGTTAAAGTTACAATATATTTATTACGGTTTACAATACTGACTTCTTAATTTAAATAGAATTATTGTTATTCCTAATATATTTGTAATACTGTCCCTTATTTTTCTCTCAGTGTAATGACCACAGTTTAGAGATCTGTTGCCGAGAATGCTTACTTATCAAGTAAGTAGATAGGTAAGAAAAGCAATTTAATTTAAAACAAAGAAAAGGTACTTACATTTTAAACAGAAGAAAAATTGAAACTCAACGTGGTCACCGAGGAGAAATAATATTGATTGATAATAATACTGTTAATACAAAAGAAAAGAAGCTACCATATGACACTACCAAATATTCAAGCTAACTGACTGTGTTCTTCGGTGAGTCGAGTTGTAACTGTTGCGTTCACGCGTTGCGTCCGGTGACAAGTGTAACACATAAGTCAAAATGTATTGTCTGGGTGGACGGAGATCACAGTGTCAGGCTGTCAGATTCCCAAAATGCATTAAACTATTGCTAGAAAGTTTTGTCTTCTACAATCGCTTCAAAGTCCATAGTACACGGAATACCACCCCAGACATTGCGAGCGATCGACAATCGACCAAAATTGGCCTTGCGATCGACCGGTCAACCACGATCGACTTGTTGGCCACCCCTGGCCAAATGGTATTCCATTGTATGAATTTACTGCAATTGTATATCCAGCCATCAGTTGATGGGTATTTAGGTTCTTCCACCTTATCATGAATAGTGTTCTTATAAACATTGTGTACAAGATTTTGAGTGAACATGTTTTCATTTCTTTTGGGTATATACCTAGGAGTAGAATTATTGAGTTAAATATACTGATGAACTCCATAAAGACACTCTTTATCTCTGTTGTTTTATTGTTGTTGTTGTTGTTTTGTTTTACTCATTTTCAGCATTTCCAATCAATTATTTCTTCTAGTTTTCATCTCTTTAATGAAACCAACATATTTTAATAGTTATTACTTATCTGATTATTTCATAGTTACTTTAAATTTTGTCTTATAGTTTCAAATATCTGTCATATCTGAGTCTGGTCACATTTCTTTTATTTTTTTTGGCAGTATGTTTTTTTTTATTTTTTCTTTTGCCTTTTTGTATGCCTCTTCATTTTCTGTTGAAATTTAGATGTCTTCTGTAAGACAGAAGACTGAGTTAAATAGACTTTATTCCGGAAATAAGCATGTGTTTTCTTTCTTTTCTTTCTTTCTTTCGTTTTTATTTTTTAATATGCTAGAACTTTAGTTTGGGGTTTGAAATAACTTAAGCAGGACATAAGCTGAATTTGTTATGTCTAGAAATACACTCAATTTTCAACCTTTTGTCTTCCCTGGGCCACACCAGAAGAAGAATTGTCTTGGGCCACACATAAAATACACTAACACTAATGATAGCTAAGGAGCTAGAAAAAAAAATTACAAAAATAATTCTCTTAATGTTTTAAGGAAGCTTACGAATTTGTGTTGGGCTGTATGCAAAGCTGTCCTGGGCCACATACAGCCCATGGGCAATGAGTTGGACAAGCCTGTCCTACAAGTTTTACATTTCTCTAACAGTATGTTATGTTTAGAATAGAGGCTAGTTTGCCTGTGGATATTTGCTCCAGCCTCAGCTTTACGTGTTCCCTTTGTACTTGGCCACAGAGAGGGCCTTATATTGATGCTCTTGCAACTCTCATAGCAAAACTGTACTGTTGGCAATTGATGCTTGTTTGCTCCTTGTTTGAACCCACGAGAGAAAAACTGTCCTCTGTTCTTATAGTCCTGAGTCTTAGGCAAGCATTGTATCATGAGGCCTTGAAAATATGGCTTTCTCATACCTTCTCCCAGCTGTGTGATTCTCAGTCCAGAACATATTATTTCCCCTGCACCTGAGGAAAAGATACAACTTTATTCTCTTCTCCCTATTGTACCAGGTCTTTGCCAGAGACCTAAAGCTGACAGTCTTTGTTGCCCTTCCCTCTTCAAAGTAAGGCTCTTGTTCTATAGGAGAGATATGGGGAAAAGGTCCACCCAGAGTTCCATTGCTATCTTCGGTTGTCGACGTTCCTCTCTACCAGGCCTACACTATAGTGGACCTTTTCTCAGGACTCTCGGCAAGCTTTTGGGGGATATTCATTGGTGCCCAAGGAGCAAAAGTTTGCAAAAGGGTGCAATCTCCTCATATATTCATTTGTGGTCTGCTAGGTACATTATCTCCAGCTTTCATTCAACCTCTACCACTTCATTCACTATTCTGGCTGAAACTGTCTTACTGGTATTCAGGTATGTGCACTCCAGATAAGCAAGTGTCTAGCTTGTGTTCTGTCTCCCCAGCTGGTATCTGTCTCCCTTTAGATTTGGGCTACTTGGTTGACCTGAGACGTAACTCTTTGGTGGTTCAAGAAATGTTGCGAACTTGCAGTTTGTCTGACTTTTTGTTCCTATAGTAAGAATGGGAATATTGCTTTTTCTTACTCTCTACATTTCCAAACAGAAAGGGGAAGTATGAGAGAACACACACACACACAAAAGACACACACACACCATTACATGATGTATATGTTATATATAAAGATATATTGCTATATATAATATATGCATATTACTATGTATAATAATATATGATATCTATGACTTAATGGAATGTGTGTATGTGTGTGTGTATGAGTCAGTGAAGGATCAGACAGTGAATATTTTAGGCTTTGTGAGACACAATGTCCCAGAGACAATTACGCAGCTACATAACTCTGCCATCATAGTACAAAAGGAACAATAGACAATACATAAATAAATAGGAGTGGTTGTGATCAATAAAACTTCATTTACAAAATAGAGCAAAATTAAATAGGATTTAAAAGTGAAGTATAGGTATAGATTTTAGGCAAGAATTTAAAAGACAGAGTTTAAAAATTAGTATAAAACTGGGGAAGCTGGGATGGCTCAGTGGGTTAAGAGCTCACTTTGCAGCCCTGGAGCCTGAGGATCAAATCCCGACCCCAGCCCAGGTGGACCCATATGCTGAACTGGGGTGTGCCCCCAGTTCATTTCTTGCCGGGGCCTATGTGGGAGGCTCCCGGCCCAGTTCCTGCCCTGCACAACCCAAAGCCCACCTGTGGAGTGAAAGTATATGGAAAACTAATGCTGTCAATTATGGAGACTGCTCTGGGCCTTCCCCCTTCTCTCTGTCTCTCTCTGTCTGTCTCTTTCTCTGTCAAAAAACCAATAAAAAGAAATCTTTAAAAATTAGTATAGGGAAGCCAGGATGGCTCAGTGGGTTAAGCGCTCACTTTGCAGCCCCAGGGACTGAGGATCGAATCCCGGCCACGGCCTGTGTGGACCCATATGCTGAACTGGGGAGTGCCCCCAGTTTGGTTCTCACCAGGGCAAGACTCCGGCCCAGTTCCTGCCCTGTGCAGCTCCACACCCACCTGTGGAATGAAACTATGTGGACAAACGAATGATGTGCAACTATGGAGACTGTTCTGGGCCCTCCCCCTTCTCTCTGTCTCTGTTTCTGTATCTCTCTCTCTGTCTCTGTATTTCTCTGTCAAAAACAATAAAAATAAATCTTTAAAAAAATTAGTATAAAACTGATACATAGTTATTAAAAAACAACAAATTATATTTCTCTATTAATAAGAACAAAGTGCTAAGTTATTGGAACTTAACCACAAATAAAGCTTTTTGCTTTAATTTGAATTAATTTATTTTTATCATTGCAGTTGCAGGGTGGGGAAAAAGTAGGTATGACTTTCTTATCCTAGAAATATCAAGTTTGCCTACTCATCTCTTGGTATATGTCAATATTTGATAAATATATGCTAAATACCCGAATTAATATAAGTTGCTTTAGCAACAATGGGTTAGCAAAACCATCTCTTGCAGGCTTAGAAACATTTATATCCAACTTATGATTTAAATAATATTAGTGGAACATAGATCCATGTGTCATTAGGAATCTTAGCAATAGCCTCATATAACTTTAGCTAAGTAATGCTCCAAATTAATTGTAAGCCATGGCTAGGTTTTATGACTAGAGAGAATTGTTGGATAAAATACAAAACCACCAATAAGTCTGAATTTTAGATAAACAGTGACTAATGTGTTAATAAATGTTCTGAATATTGCATGGCACATACTTAAAAGGAGTCATTGTTCTTCTGAAATTTAAATTTAACTGGATATTCTGTAATTTTATCTGCTGAATCAGATAACCTTATACCTAGAACTTTTCTTATAATTTATGTTATACCTTTAAAATTGTAGGTGTGAAGATACAGTACATGCCTAAGTTGTTAACCACAATCCTTTTACAATCACAATGACTAGTCTGTTCACTCATACCTCCTTCTTTACTCAGTTATACATTTCAAAGACAGAGCTAGACCATTTACAAGAAACCACGTGGAGAAGAAGTGATTGTAAGAAATTATGCCTCAGACTGTTGGAATTCTGAGGTTGAATCAATCACAACAATCTGCATTTCAAAAAGCACCAAGGATGTTATGCATAAATAAAATCAAGACTGATTATATTAAAGAGTGCAACAAACCTTTTGAAATACCATACAATTTCAAGGAAGGTGTGGATGATTAGGAACCTCAGTGATGATGATACTTCTGAATTTGGGTAGTGGAAAGAGAAGAAGAGATGAGGCCCATGTAGCAGGTGCCTAGAATGTCGGCAGTCCCCCTTGTCACTTCAGCAGGAGCTACCCAAAGCAGCCTCTCTGCCCTGACAGCTGGAAGATGGCTCCCAGCATTTCCAGCTGTGACTGCAAATGGACTGACTTCAGCTTGGCCAGCTGCTGTGGACCACAGTTATGCTCCTAATCAGTTTCATGAGTCATAAAACCATTTCAGCCCCTAAACAATCAGACAGCTTTCCTGCCAGCAATGCATCTAACAGCCTGCAATCATTTGTGAAGAGAATTCATCAGTCATTCAAGAAACATTGTGTCTTCTTGCTGAGAACTAAATTGCTGGCCAGGATAGAAGTGGAAAGCAATACTTCAGCATTCTTGATTGCTCACCTGGTAAAACTTATTTGATACAATTTAATTCATGATCACAGCCTGAGAAACAATTTCTGAAACCTTCATGAAGGACTGATTTAGGTAACTTAGATTAAAATAATAAAATTGAGATTGTCTAAGGACTCATTTCTGAGAAAACATTACCCATAGATCTGAATATTCCTGAGCAAATATTAGGTCAGTGTTTCTGAATTTAAATGAACTATGGGCCAGAATTTTATTATATTTGATAGCGTTGGCCCTACAGGTATAGTATGTCAGACTGGAAAAAATATATGAGCAGATTAGAGGGAGTCAGTTTTAACCACAACCAGGGAACAGAGAGCTGTTGGGTATGAAGCTATGAAACATTTGCCAGTGTGCAACACTGCCATTGCAAAACTCTGCTCTACACCATACTTTTAATTTTTATATTAGCTTTCTTTTTCTTGCTTAAAGCACATTTTCTTTAAATTTTAATCATGTTTACTTCAGGTTTTGACTCTGTGAAATTCAGTTGAGCATATATTCATATAACCATGACAATGGTTCTCTGGTATCCTAATATTTTATTTCCTTGTCTCACAAAATGAATAAGAATATTGGCTGCTGTTTCAGCTAACACAAGTATAACATGAAGAGTAACATAATTATAATCAATCTGTCAGAATGTTAAGCATGTAATCTGTGCCAGGTGAAGGACCAGTTGAAGGAACATTAGTTAGAATGTTTTTGTTTTTTTTCCCAGCAGATAACAAATTACTGGCTTAAACAGTAATTTGAGATTTTCTTATTTTTTCTTATTTGAGATTTGAAAGCAAACAGCTTTAGAATCAACATAGTGACTTAATGAAATCATCAAAGCCCCAGAGTCTATTCTTCTTTCTGCTGTGGCAACCTCAGCATCTAGTGGCTCTTTAAATATTTGTTGAAAGATTGGATGGCTAATTAAATGAACAAATACTACAATACATTAAAACAATAAAATATGGTGCATTTTAATGAAATCAGAAAAGCAACATGCGAACAAGTAAAGGAACACACATTTTTCTGAGTTTTCGAAAAAGAAAATACTTGAAAACTAGATTAATTTGCAGCATACCAAAGTTTGTTAATGTGAAAATAAGTTTTTTTTCTCTATAAAATACATTAGGTATGGCAATCGACAAGCCATTGTACACTCTTAATTCTGAAAAGAAAATTTCAACGTCACATTTTAATGGATCCACTCAGATGTTTTTCCCCAAACATTAGATAAATTATCCTGGATTTTTACGGAGAGTCCCTTTAAACAAATTTCATCAAACAAATCAGGCAGCAGAAGGAAGTGGGGAATCTGCATATACTGTTCTACCTCCTGCTCTGGTTACATTGGGGACCAACGCTGCATCTCAATACCAGAAGTTGAGTAGTTTGTGAACTTTCTGTACAATCCATTCAGAGAACCTCTCAGATTGGGTGGTGGTGCTGTCTGTTACTCTGGCTTTAGAGCTATAGCTCAAAATGTCATAAGTAAGTGGCATTTTACAAATTGGGAAGGTTCTTTTTTTTTCATAGTCTTGATTTTCCATGTACTTCTTTATATATAATAGCAAATGAAAACTTTGAAATCTAAAGACATATCATTTTGTTTATTTTAGAAGACATATTTATTTTGTTTATTTTAGATGCATTTCTTTTATTTTTAACCTAAGTAGTGTTAGGTAACAAATATATATTACCTTCAGTGGTTTCTCAGACTGGTAGGAATTCCTCTCCTAGGTTTTTACTTTCTAGGAAATATACATACTCTCCTTAAAAAAAAAAAATTGTTAAATTTATTAACATTGGCTGGTAAATGATGTAGTTTCTGGGTGTATAGTTATACATTACATTGTGTGTGTATTACATTATGTGCTTACCACCCAGAGTCAGTTCTCTTTTCATCACCATATATTTGATGCCCGCTTCCCTTTCCCCCACCTTTTCCTCCCTTATCCTCAGGTAACAACCAAACTATTGAATGTGTCCATGAGTTTGTGTTTCTTTGTTAATTTCAGTTTTGTATTCTACATATTAGCTGTTAGAGAACTGCTAAGTAAAACCACAATGAGCTACCACCTCATACTGGTTAGAATGGCTGTACTCAACAAGGCAAGGAATAACAAGTGCTGAAGAGGCTGTGGAGAAAAAAGGAACACCCGTGTACTGCTGATGGGAAGGTAAATTGGTTCAACCACTTTTCATTCTTAAGAAGGATGGATAGAGAGAACTATAACTCCATGGTGAGGAGTCGGGGCTCACAGAGGGATGAGAAGACTTCAGTATCTCTTTCATAAAAAGATGACTAAGCATGATGGCATCCAATTATAGCTGTTTAGTTTTCTCTTGGGACCCTGAGAGATGAGTATCTTAATCCCTAATGAAAATAATAAGAAGCAAATAAGCATGATTTCTCAGGACACAGAACAAGATATGAATTGTTGCACAATATATTTAGTTTGTTCCTTTCCTTTATTTTTTTTTATTTTTATTTTTTTTTAATATTTATTTATTTATTTTGACAGAGAGAGAGAGAGAGATAGATAGAGACAGAGAGAGAACTGAACTGGGGGAGCTCCCAGTTCAGCATATGGGTCCGCAAAGGCCAGGGCCGGGATTTGATCCCCGGTCCCTGGCACTGCAAAGTGAGCGCTTAACCCACTGAGCCACCCCGGCTTCCCCTCCTTTCCTTTATTGAAACCTACATTTATCTTTTTGGCATATGTTAACCCAGAACATGTGGGACCATCTCAATCTCAAAACTTCTTATCCCCACTTCACTCTAGATGAAGTAAGAACAGGACCAGAGTCAGTGGCTACATGTCTTATTCATAGAAGCAGGATTGTCTAAAGGCTCTTTGATAATATAAGGAAATAGTTTCATCCTCTTGTTTGTAAGTAGATAGTTTATTATTATGGCTAAGATCATAAGCATCTGTACCCACCAGTTCCTATGTTTGAAAACAACTATGTCTCACACATGGTTGTAAAGAAAGTTAAGCTAATGTCAGTCAAAAAACTAGTACATAAGAAATCTCAATTAACTATTAAATATAATCAGAGTTACTACTGTGACTATATACCATGTTTATTATATATATGGCATATATACAAATATATACCAAGTCTGTAAATTATTATTATATACCATTTTTGAGATATTAACCTGAACATTTAGTGTGATGTGTTATAGTAGTTTATTAATAATGTTGAGAAAAAGCAGGAACACATAGAAGACTCAAATGAGAAACTCAAATTGTTCTTTATTGTCTCGCAGTTACAATATGTCTCTTGGTTCTATTTAAAGTTCTAAAGCCTTACCCTACTTCAAGCAACAAATGCTATTTTAGAAGCATATCTCATTCTCTAGTGAGAAAATGGATATATAAATTACCCTGGAGTTTCTTCATTATATTACATTATACCCTCATGGCATATCCTCTATATCCTGTCAATAACTGATTTCCTAATTTTCTTTAGATCATCAAATAGAAGAATAAGTGGTTAATACTCATATATGTTTTTATTATACATGAAAAATATTTATTTGGAATAAAAAAAACCTACTGTTCTGAAAATAATAGTGACAATAATAAAAGTATGCACGTTTATAAAATATAATGTGAATAATGTGGTAAGCAGGAAATAGTAAAACAATGGAGAAGAGATGGCTTTAACCATTAATTTCGGGGGAAGCTGGGATGGCTCAGTGGGTTAAACTCTCACTTTGCAGTGCCAGGGACTGGGGATCGAATCCCAGCCCTGGCCCGTGCGGAACCATATGCTGAACTGGGGAGCTCCCCCAGTTCAGTTCTCTCTTTGTCTCTCTCTCTCTCTCTCTCTCTCTCTCTCTCTCTCTCTCTGTCAAAAATAAATAAATAAATAAAATTTAAATATTAATTTTGGGGAAACTGGGATGGCTCGGTGGGTTAAACACTCACTTTGCAGCACAGGGGACCAAGGATCGAATCACGCCCCAGGCCCGTGTGGACCCATATGCTGAAATGAGGAGTTCCCCAAGTTTAGTTCTCTCTCTGTCTCTGTCTCTGTATCTCTCTCTCTCTCTCTGTCAAAAACAATAAATAAATAAATAAATAAATAAATAAATAAATAAATAAATAAATAAATAAATAAATATTGATTCCACCATCAATGGGCAAATTATATAAACATGCTGAGTCTGTTTCCTTACTTGGAAGTTGGAAAAAAACATACCTGGGTGTCTAGTGTGGTTGTGAAGATTAATTGTGAAGTACCTAGTATGGGAACAGGCACATTGGAGGGGCCCCACCAATCTCTTGTCCTTCCCTCTGCCTCTGTGGTTTCTCTTGTCTCTGCCTTTTGTCCACGGCTTTGTGTTTTTTGTTTTCTCCACTTTCCATGTGTACTTCCCATTGTTTATGGTAGCATTTACTGTGAATATTTAAGATGCACTCACCCTAACACACTCAGAGCATTTTCTTCCTTCCCTTAGAGGCCACCTGAGAAAAATCTTTCCTGATGAAATTTTCATACAATGAAATTTTAGTCATAAACAACATAAATAATAATTAGAGGTGTTTTTATGTGGGGTTCCTACAATTGCCTGATCCTCAACAATTTAGAAAGAATCTATATCCGTGGTCTGTATTTTTCACAAAATGAGCGCAGAACATATATTCAAAATGAATTTCAGGGAATAGTTCTCTTTCATCCATCATGCCCTATCAAATGACATTTTACTACAGAGAAAGGTAAAAATTACTTATGTGTTGTGGATAGTTGATTGAGGATAGACAGTGACATGGCAGTGTCCTGCAGGAATTGGGTGTGAACTGGCACCTCTGTTGTAGTCACTCATGGCCCAGAAGCATCAATAGGGGAAGTGTGGACAAACATGAAGGGTACAGAGATAGCAGCTGGGACTGACTATCAGTCTGCTGTTCCCTGTACGATAGGAAATAGGAGTGGCAGTGGTCTTTGTGAGCCTCACTTCTTGAGGGGAAACTTAGGAGAAGACACTTAATGAGAAGAACTACAATTCTTGTTACAGTGGGTCTAGCACTCACAACTGGTTCTCATCTTCTGTCTCTACTTTTCAAACTAACTTCCTCTTACCTACTGCTGTCACTTCAGCTTGTTCTAGCAGCTGCCAGGTAACCTAAAGACATTTCTGAGATGCCATTTTTCTTCAGGATGCAGTTGCTGCATAAATCCATTCCAAGATATAATGGGACAAGGAAGTACCAATATGTTCCCAGGTGGATTACTTGGGACCACTGCTCCTTCTAGGCTCATGTATTTATTGTATTAGGAACATAAGACCATATATAGGTCTCTAATTTAATGCATGTATTGGTTCCTAAAAGATGACATACCATCTTTTCAGAGTGTTGTCTGTGAGCTAGAGTTCAGTGGTGCCCTTTGAAACTATGAATTCATACAATTTCAGTACCAAAGGAGGGCATCAAATTCTGAGAAATGCAGTAGGGGATAATACCAGTGAATCCCCTGGTCATTGGTATGTCCCACACCCCTTTTGCTATGCAGTGGATCTTTTATTTTGATGCTTTTTTTTTGAGAGTATGTGCTTTTTTAAGCCATTAGATAATGGTGCTACAGATTTCTATGGGCAGAAAAAGCAAATATATGCTCAGAATAGTGCCTATTCCTGTGAGGATCAACCACTGACCCTTTCAGAACATGTAAAGTCCAATGTAATTTACTAGCTCTCCGAGTGGTCACTGATTAGTCTTCGTGAGGAAAGGTGCTGCATCATGGACCAGCATTGGTCTCTGCTGCTGATCATTTCAACATGCAGAGAGAGCAGTAGCTAGTTCAGCCTTGGTTAGCTGGTTTACGTACACTCTGGGCCCATACATATCCCGCATTTCTTCCACCAGGGCCACTCTGTTTATGTAAATATTGTGCCAATTCCATAGTGGCTAACCGTGAAGATAGGCTAAGGTCAACTTGTCAAGTATTTCTAACTA
>PVKE010050149.1:0-11039 GCA_004027555.1 Craseonycteris thonglongyai | reverse complement strand
TCAACAAAGTCAATTTCGCTTTAAATGCGTTTACAGAGCTTATCATTTCAGCTCTATTTTTGTCTTTTCCCTGCAACTCCAAATTGAAAGAATCTAATTTTTCCATGGTGTCAGCAAGAAAACCCAAATCCACCAGCCAGCAAGAGTCTGTTAGTTAATCCTAATTGTCATTTTTATCATGTATAAATGTTTTTATTTCTTCAATTAAGTTCACAAATCTTGTAAGAACTTTACCTTTACTGAGCCAACGTACTTCAGTATGCAGGATGAGATCATGTTCTTTATTTTTAGTATCTTCTAACAGGGCCTTGAAAAGTCGGTGTTGCAATGGAGCTGCTCGAATAGAGTTGATTCTCTTTGTGACTATTTTCATAACAAGTTCAAAGGGCCGTATTTTACAACACAAAGCTTCCCGATGGATAATACTGTGGTAGGACATAAAGTTTGAAAATGATTCATCTTTCCTGCAAAGGGCAATCAATCCTTTGTTTTGACCAACCATTGCTGGTGCCCCATCGGTAGTTATCGCAGACAACTTATGCAAAGGCATGTTTATCGACCTGGCGTATGTTCTGAAAGTTTTATAAATATCCTCATCTCTCGTCTGTCCTTTCATTGGTAATATTTGCAACAGCTCTTTTACTGTGAAGTTACTAAATACCATTCTCACCATAACTGCCAACTGTGCGGTGTCTGATATATCTGTTGACTTGTCAAATTGCAGAGAGAAGCAGTCACATATTTCCAAGTCAGTCTTTAACTGAGTTTGCAAGTCTTTTGAAATTGCATGTATTCTTATGACTGGTATTTGACAACTGTAGGTCTTGTATCTCCGACATAATGTCACGCTTGTTAGAATATTCCTCAAACAATCGGCAGCAGTCAGAAATGCTTCTTTTAACAGTTCACCATCCTGGAAAGGTTTTTTCTTCTTTGCGAGAATGTGAGACATTTTGAAAGAAGCAACGGTTGCCTTTTTAGATTTTTCCACATGTCTAGTGAAAACAGTCTGTTGAGTAGTTAAACTTAATTTTAGTTGATTTATTTTTTTCTTTCTTACCTCAGATTTAAGTGGATAATTTGTATCCAAAGTGGTATGACTTGTCTGAAAGTGACGTTCAACATTATGTTTTTTCGGCACTGCAATACTATTGCCGCACAACAGGCAAACGCATTTACCTTTTAAATTAATGAAACAATATGATTCCTCCCAGTCTGTGTTAAAATTATAGGTTTGTTTCTCTTATTTGGTCCACTCATTTTAGGACTAAAAAAATAAAAATAAAAATAGTTATAGAACTACAATGTCATGTCAAATTGCCACCATAATAATAGATTACCTACCTCACTTTTAGGTCATTTAAAATCGAATATATCAAAACACTGTGATCCTAGCTAACCGTCACGACCTGATCAGTCCAGCAACCACAATCAAAATGGCAACTTCGCGTCTCCCGGTTGGGTGGAGGAGAGTTTAAAGAGCGCAGCGGCTAAACAAGACGCGACATGTACAAAGGCGAAAGCTAGGGAAAAACTTATACATACGATATCGCAAACATACCCACGAATATAATAAACCTGTGTAGATACTCAAACAATATTTTAAAATTCTAACAAATGTATAAAAATAAATTATAGTTTTACTTAGTGTTTATGAAAAACTTCTGATGCAGTCAAATAATGGCGGGTGCACACAAATCGGGCCAAGGGCGCCATGGCTCCCGCGGGCACGTGGTTGGGAATCCCTGCATTAATGGAATTGATAGGCTCAGGAAGCAATAAGTAGACTTCATTATGAAATCTATAATTGAAACTTCACTGGATAGATTTTATTTTTTCAAATGAAAGCTTAAATTCTCAGTACTGCAAAGCATAAGGTCTAAACATTCTCTGAATTCATACATACTTTGTGAGCCCATCTCATAATTGAAAATGGTCTGTCATGGTTATATGGCTCTATTCAGCAAAATAAAGATAAGTGATTTTTGAATGTGGATCATCTTGTGTCTTCACAGAGCTTTAGGTGACTTAAAGAATCAGATTTAAACACACTTATGATCCTAGAGCTTGAACTCAGTATCTCAGATAGTCATACAATCTGATCCTTTAACTCACACTCATCTCATTATGTCTTTACCTTGGGATTATAGCTGTGCTGGTTATATGCCTTGAGTACTCTGGCATGGACACTACAGATGATCAGGTTAATGTCAATCTTTTCCTTCATTCAAAAGATAAACATTTTCACATAGTTTTGTTTTCTTTATAAGAAGAAATAAACCCAGATACAACTTGTGCACATGCTTGTCTTTTGTTATTAAGGGATTCCTTTATCTATGAAACTGGTTATGTAGCATGGGCCCATCTTTAGTGGGTCAGAGAGCTTGTAGTTTTCTATTGTTTTATATTTTTTATAGCTACCCATGGGTGGTTACTCCCCTCTTTTTTCCCATTTGGCAAAAGAATATCTTAAATGATACAGCAGCACAATTTTGTGGACAGAATGTTAATTTAATAATCAAGAAACATCTGTTCTTGATGTTTCTTGGAAACATCCCATTTCTTTCTACCTATATTTAGCTATTTTTTGTACTAGATATTGAACCCATACCAGTCAAATACAACTGAATTATCACTGTTGATCTGAATTTTACCATATGTAAAATAGTTTACATTAAGTGGCTATATTTCTATATCTGCTATAGACTTCTCTTTGTGTTAGCATGGGAAAAATGAGTTGCTATTTTTGGCTTCAGGAATGGTTATAAATCATGTTAATTAAAAGACATTTATGTATTGTTAATAAAAAATTACCTCAAAAAGAGTATTTCCTTCAGGAATATTTTGGTTTGTACTCATTTTATTATTTATACAATAAATATTTGAGTACCTATAATATTCCAGAGATGCCCTAGATACAGCAGTGATAACACAACAAAAATCTCTGCCCTCCAGGATCTTAGAGTTTAGTGGGGGAGTGTAGATACTAAGCGAAGATAAATATGAGTCAAATTTAGGTTATAGTAGATAGTGATAAGATGTAATGAAAGGAGAGGAATCAGGGAAGAGAAAATATGAAGTTAGGTGGTAAGAATGAATTGAAATTCTTGAATAGAGCATCTAGGGAAAGCCTTCCCGAGAAGGTGATTTCTGAGTAATAAATTGAAGGAAATAGGACCATCATACTTTTTTTCCCTAAACTATATCACTGTAGTATGTTGGTCAATAAAACACCCTGATTGCTTGGACTTTGCTATTGGGAGGTCATGAAAGGAATTTTTAGAAAGATGGACAGACAGTATTATATATATCCCCCTACTCGGTTGGTGTATTGTATAGGGAGAATTATAGCTACTGAGTTAAATACTGTTTGTTGATAAACAGTGAAGCATGCAACAAATATAATCTCATGAGTCCACTTTTATAATTTGTCAAGTGCTTTTTAATTTAACTTGGACATGTTTACATTTTATTTCAGTAGAATCTTTAATGACCCAGAGGGTTTTAAGAGTTGTAAGATCCTAGAGCAACCTGATATGTCTATTTGGCAGGCAAATTTTACCCACCACTCTTTAATCTGTCAGATAATCTGTTACAGGAAGTTAATTACACAAAGGATAACATGGCTGAGGACAAATTTGGATTAATAATGTCAAAATTTTAAATGTATAATAGTTTGAGTATATTAAGTACCCATGGCTAACATTAAAAATCAGGGAGATGTATTTTTTTAAGTAGTGCTCTACAATATTAGCTTTAGCTATTTTGTTTTTTTGAATTGCATTTTTCTTTCTTTATTTCTGCAGTATAACAATTTATACTTATAAATAGAAAATTCTAAAAGCCTAAACAAATGATACCATGTTCGTAGAATTACATTAAATAAATAGTAATGACAAGATGTAGCAGTCACTGTAATTGTATTTATGTGGCTATTATTCTTTCATTTCTATTTTTAACAGTTCCTTAAAGCATGAAATGTAATTTGATTCTACGTATTACATATTTAAACTTTTATTATAGTATGTGGTCTGCATACCTGTTTTGGATAAGTGGCTGATCTCTGAAGTTGATAATCTGTCAACTGAATAGTCTGTTGAAACAAAATATGAATATGAAAAATAACTGAACTTAGAAATAATCCAAACAATTCTATTTAAAAATTTTAATTATTAAAAAAAAAGTTTTAATCTGCTAGTAAAATTTTAAAAGCAACATTGCTACAGTGGAGAAATACTCATTTCATCTGGACACTAGAATAATTGTATATCCACATTTTACTGAGCCTAAATCTTTACGTCATACTGTACACAAAAATTAATTCAAGTGATACTATATACCTCATTATAAAAGCTAAAACCATAAAGTTTTTAGAAATCATAAAAGAATATTTGGTAATTCTAGGGGTTGACAAAGGTTTCTTAGAACACATGAAAAAATCATAAAATTTATTTTAATGATAAAAGCAATTTCATAGAAATTAAAAATATCTACTCATCAAAAAACCTGTTTAGAAAATAAAACGTCATAGCTTGAGATAAATTATTTGTAAAACATGAGTCAAAGAACTCTTGTTCGAGTTAGAGACGGTTAACCAAAAAGCACAGGAAAATATGCTCTAGCAGTTTAAGTACGATGATCCTCATAGTTTTCTTTTATTCTTGTACTGATTTCATTGAGGTTCTTAGATCCCTGGGTTCTTATCTCAGGTTAAGACTGACTAATTTTTCCATACTGAGGAAAAAAGTAGAAATGCAGTTGCAGTGCATTGTTGGACTTTAATTTTTTGACAGCTCTTTATGCAGAAGAAGGTGTTGAAAGAAAGGGGTGTTAGATTCTTACAAGTTAAGATAGCTACCTAAAATGTTAAGTAATAGTACTACCTGATTTCAGCTTAAAAGTCTTTTTAATTACATGATCGTGGATTTCAATTTCAGCATTTTAAGTGGAAGAGCACTTTCTGGTCTTGTCACTCCATTTGAGAATTCAGAAGTACCGTGTTTATAACTATTCAGCTGTATTTGTTGCTGCCTTGAAAGCAATAAAAATTTTTATTATTAATTTGAATTTGTCCCACAACTCATTAACACTCTATTCATTTTTTCCAGTTTCTTTTTTTTTTTTTTCCTTTCTATGTTTCATTTTGGATAGTTTCTATTGCAATGTCTTGAAGTTCACAAATTTTTTGTGCCATGTCTAATCTGATGTTCAACTTGCCCATTGTATTTTTCATCTCAGACCTTTATTTCTTTGATCTCTAGAACTTCAATTTGGGTCTTTTATTATTTCCTCCATGTCTCCTTAACATGTTCGTAGTTTCCTCTACTTTCTTGAATATACAAAATGTAATTGCTGATACATTGTCCTTGTCTACCAATTTCATCTGTGTCATTTTGGAACCGTGTCTATTGAATCTTTTTTTTTCTCATGAGTCTTATGTTCCTGCTTTTTTGCATTCCTAAAAATCTTCGACTGGATGGTGGGCACTGAATTTTGCTTTACTGCATACTGGATATTTTTGTACTTTTTAATATATTTCTAAGCTTTGTTCTGGAATATAGTTAACATACTAGGAAACCTAGGAGATGCTTTTGATTCTTTTGAGGCTTGCTTTGAAGATGAGAGCAGCCTTTAATTGGGTGCTCATTTTTACCCACCATTGAAAAAATAAATATCCTGAGTACTCCACCAGTGCCCCATGAATTACAGAGTTTTCTCACTTGGTCTGGTGGGAATAGGAACTATTCCTATCCCTGTTTGAGTCCCATGGACTGTTCTTCCTGTTCCTTTCTGGTGTTCTTCACCCAACTTTGAGTAATCTCTCAAATGCACCTACTGATCAGAACTCAGCTGAAGATGTGAAGAAGGAACGCTCTGCCAATCTCTCTCTCTCTCTCTCTCTCTCTCTCTCTCTCTCTGTAGCTCTCCCTTCTGATTCTCTTATCACAGGATTCTCAACTCAAGGAGACCACTGAGCTCAATTTCAGTTCTTCCCTGCACTATGGCTTCAATTCCTCGCTCACTAAGTTGGAGCAGTTAAGTTTCCCACATAATTTTCCCTTTAGGAATAACTGTCCCGTGCTGCCTGATTAATATTTGAAGACTGTTGTTTCATGTATTTTGTTCAGTTTTTTAGTTCTGTAAGATGCAAGAGTATATCTGGTCCCTATTTAACTTCCTTGGGCTGAAAGTGAAAAGTCCCAGCTTTTCTAGCTTTTAATTTCTTACTAGAGACTTTTTGTTCTCCATCAAGAGTCTATTCATACACAGGCTTCCATTCGCTTATTATCTTCAAATATGTGTTGCTCAACATTTGTCAACAGATGAAATGCTGATTAATAGCACAGTGAGATATCACTATATTCCCACTGGAATGGCTAAAATTTAAAACTCTGGCACCAAAATGTTGACAAGGCTATGAGGCAACTGGACCTATCATACTTTATGGTACATTGGAAATGACACATCCACTTCATAGAAAGTTTTGTTAGTTTCTTATAAAATTAGAGGGAAAGCCAGGATGGCTCAGTGGGTTAAGCGCTCGCTTTGAAGCCCCGAGGATCGAATCCTGGCTCTGGCCCAGGTGGACCCACATGCTGAACTGGGGTGTGCTTCCCGAATGCGGTGAGGCCCCCAGTACAGTTCAAAAAAATTAAAAAAAAAATTTATAAAATCAGAAATACACTTACTCAACAATACAGCAATTCTATACTTAAGTGTTTACCCAAGTGAAATAAAAATAAACTTACAAAACGACTTGTTAGTATATTTTAGCATTTTTATTCATAATAGATAGCCCCAGGCTGGAAACAGCCTGGTAGTAGTATCAGTCCATGCACTGCTATGTGTGTACACTGGAATACTACTCGGCATAGTAATATTGCATAGTGGCTTCGTTACCAAAGTGCAGTGTAGAAAGGGGAAAAAATAGCAAACCTGACAGTGGAGAAGCCTGACACCACATTAGTAAAGGGGTCAAGATTAACATCAACAGTAAGTTACATTAATATAATGTGATGAGAATAGCACTTTACCTCACTGGTCTTCCTCCCAAAAAAGTGTAACACATTTGTAATCATAAAAATATAAAAATGGCAGTTGAGAGATATTTTACAGAATACCTGTACTTTGCATAACTTCTAAGAATATTAAAGAAATTCTGAGAAACTTTAGAGCCTGGAGAAGACTAAGGAGACATAATGACTAAATGTAATGTGGTGTCCTACATGGGATCTTGGAAGAGAGGACATGAGGTAAAAATTAAGGAAATGTGAACAAAGTATGGACTTAGGTAATAATGTATCATTATTGATTCATTAGTGATAAGTGTGCCATACTAATGTAAAATGTGAATAGGAGCAGCTGAGTATGGGGTAGATAGAGCTCTCTGTAAGAACTTAGCAATTTTTCTATGAATCTAAAACTATACTAAAATAAAGTATTTTGAAAATACATATGAAGGGTATATGGGTTATTAAAATTATATAAATAATAGACTTCAGGATGCCAAGTGAGAACAGTTCTCATAGATTCTGAGAGTAATGGAGTATTTGCTCTTGTGTAGCAAGACAAGGAGATTAGGACAATGTAATATGTTTTCATGAAGCCAAATTAATACAATTGAAAGAATTGTTCTTTATTCTAAGATTGTTTCTAGAGTTTATAATGTTCAAATAGCTTTTGATTTGAAATAATGCTAATAGATTTGGTCTACTACTACAATAGAAAATTGGTTGGTCCCTGAAATCAAAAAGTCTGAGACCCAGAGGCTTTACCAATTCCTGAAAACTCAGAAATTTGCTCCTCCTGGGTGGACCCAAATATTGCTTTATTGTGTTTCTCTTAAATCTACCTCTACATACATCTAGATGGGTTTCTGATACTTTCTGACACCATTGAACAAAGGGAATAAAAGCAGAAGAACCAAGAAAAATAAAAGCAAGGATTTTCCACAGTTTCATCTGGCATCCAGTGGCAAAAAGAAATGCTAGTATTTTCCAGTTAAGAATTCAAGAAAAATCATCCATTTTTTCTTACCAGTGAGGTAGAAAATGAAGACTCTGGAGAGTATGACACCCTCATGGCAATGGATTCAGAAGATGAGTGGTAGAAACCTGTCTGTAATGGAACCCAAAAATGTTCACCATGGGTTTTTATGTTTTAGGATAAAGTGACCTGGGGTATTTTGTTCCCAGATTACAAGAGTTGAAACTGCTTCCTGAGTAACTTTTTGACGTTATCTAAAAATTTAAATTTCCATCAACTTCTACAACTGCTATCGCCTGCCTTGTGTTATAACAGTTATATTGAAAAAGCAAGTTCCAAGTTTCTCATTGATAGCCATCGTTCTATAAACCAAGTGTATGTTTTAGTCATATGCATCCTTTAATCAAATGTCTGTTAGTTTTCAGAGCAAACATTTAATAGTTTATTTTTGCCACTATAATGTATGGTTGCATTTAAATGTGAACAAGAAAGTCTGCCCAGCTCAACCTATTTAAGACATAGGTGTCGTAGGGAGTGGTAAATACTTTGTCAAAATTAACGCAAATTTGGTTTTTAGGGAAAACTTTATAAAGGACAAAAGCTGCCTTAAAAGTTGGTGTTTGGATGAATTTCTGAATGTTCAGGAAATGAAGATGGTAGGAATTATTAGTGCTCGTAATGTCAAGAGTAGTTAAGGCACAGGAACTTAGCAGTTAGAATAATATTGAAAGGAAAATTTATATTCTGTCATACATGTGTAATAGCAGTATGAAACAATATTTAAATCACTATTTTAGAAGTCTGAGAATCTGAATTATAAACACTGGGTAAGCTCCCTTATTCTTAAGATGAAGGGGAAAAATGGTCTATCTTAAAATTCTATATCTTTTCAGTCACTAATGCAACAAAGCAGAAAACACTAAATGTATAGAGCATACATTTATTCAGAGCCAACACTAGAGGAGACGTGGGGTTCAGATTAGAGACAGTGAAAGAAGGGATGGGTTTTCTGCAGAGAGGAGAGGCAATCTAACGGTCTTTCCACATTCAACTCCAAGGGAAACACCATGACTCAGGAGAAGGTAATTATTTGCTACTAAGTAAAATGAAGAAAGGTGTAGCAGCTATTTTCCTGGATCTCTTTCAGTTTTAACATTTGCATTTGATTAAGATGGCTGACTTAATTCAGACTTCCTTCTCGGTTGCACTGCTCCTGAGGTTGGGTGGTGTTGGAGTAGCTGGGCCCTCCAGCTAAGGGGAAGTTGAATTATAGATACTTGGGTTTTGTGGAATATGTTTGTGTAGTTTCCTGTCACCATAAGTAGTTATTGCTGGCCATCCAAGTATTGGACTGGCTTCTGGAATATTCCTAACTTCCATTGTGCTGACTCATATCATAAGATGCTGGGCCAGAGATGTGTCACCTAATAAAAACATAATTTTTCTGCATTTTGTAACATCTATATATTTTTAATGTCCACTGGTGAACTGCAATTGATGTCTTGCCCAGCCCTCATCTACTAATGGATCTTTAACTCATTCACCCTTCTGCTCCAATAATCAGTCAGTCAAACAACAACAATAAATTTGTCCATCTGGCTGCTAATTCACAGAAGTACAAGGTTAATATTTTATTTCGTGTTTAGACATATAAATCTTTAAAAAGCAACTACCTGGTTGAAGTAGTGTTTTTCACCTGCCTGGGTTTCAGTTATATAAGGATTGTCCAGAAAAAAATCCAGCCGTATATGATGAGAACAGTTACATGGCTGGATACTTTCTGGACAGTTCTCATAATGTAACCAAGTAGTTTCAAAATTCTGTCTACCATAAAGATTTTTTGTTTGTTTGTTTGTTTGTTTTTGCTTAATACTGAGAGAGTCACCTAATGTCTTTAAGGACTGCATTGCTCAGGGAGCAGACGGTATCAAAGATTGTTTTTTAAACGTCTGAATAAAAAACTAAGCACATGTTATTGACTTTTGTCTTAAGTCCCTCCAGATTGTATCTTTTTCTAGAGTAATCTGCTTTTCTTTGGGACTATAATAGGGTGTTCTGCTTCATGGGAAGAAGGCTATGAAAGAGTCAGTGCTTTTTATATTTGTTTAGCTCAATATTTCTCAATTGGAGCATTATTGACATTTTCAACAGGAAATATTTATTGTAAGATGGTTCTCACGTACTGGAAGATGTTTTTGTATCTCTGACTCCCTACTCACTCACTACTGCAGTCAGAGCCCCTCCACCACCTCCACCCCCCAACTAAAAGACTTCGAATAACTAAAAAGCCAGAACAAAGCACTTGCATGCATTTTCAGCTGCCTCCTAGAAATACAACCTTCCCCTACCTGAGAACACTCTGGAGCTCTTTGCAGTTTGTATAATAGCTGTTTCCTAATACATTCTTAGATTCATACTAGTACCGTAGTTCATATGGAAACTCAGAGAAACTTACCACCTCAGTCTGTTCGATATCAAGTGTGTTAGTTTTGTTAAATCACTGTTCTCTTTTTTGATCAAGAAAAATTACATGGTTGTTGGCTTGGTGAATGTCCCCTATTGATCTTATTTTGGGTTCTGAGGCCTAAAGACAAATGTTCTTTTTAAGGAGGTTTTCTTCTGTCATTGAAATGTCCCTTAAATTGAAGTATGTAAGCCATAAATAGAAAGCTGTCTGAAACAACTGGGTTATCAATGTTTAAATAAAGGCCCCAGTGCCATATATGAAATGTATGTTATTAGCTCTTTTGTTACCTCTTTCATAGAAAAGGTAAGTTTGAGTTTAGGCAAGTCAGCTTCTAGTCAAGAGTCAGGGATAATTCAGCAGGGCTGAAATAGAAAGGAATTGAGGGCCCTCTCTCCAGGGCCACCTATGACTGTCCCACCTGCTGATCTGCTGAAAACTTCTGTCCTTCCCCTGATTACACAGGAACAGGTCACATTTTCTCAGGGCCCACTGGCTATTGAAACAAGTTTACCCCCCCCCCCCCCACACACACACACACTCCCATTAGTGCATACAGCACAGTTGAGAGGAAACTACAATTAGAGAT
>PVKE010050148.1:0-11036 GCA_004027555.1 Craseonycteris thonglongyai | reverse complement strand
CTCGCTTTGAGGCCACGAGGATCGAGGATCGAATCCCGGCTCCGGCCCAGGCAGGACCCACATGCTGAACTGGGGAGTTCCTACAGTTCGGTTCTCTAGCTGTCTCTGTCTCTGTCTCTCTCTCTATCTGTCAAAAGTAAAATAGAAATAAATATGCACTGAAGATAAAATAATTACTCTCTATAAATATAATTAAAAAAAAATTAAAAAAGAGAAAAAGAATTTATAGTCTCTTAAGAAGCAATTTGCATTGAAGACATTTTCCAGGTTTTTATCATTTTCCCCAGGCCTTTACACCTATCTTCTCTTCACCTAATTCAAAACCCATTATCTCAAAGAGATAGCTGCACTCCCATGTTTATTTCAATAGCCATGACATGGAAACAACTTGCTTCACTGATAGATCAATGGATAAAGAAAAGCGGTATATACATATACAATGGAATATTATTCAGCCATAAAAAAGGAAAATTCTGCCATTTGCAACAACATGGATGAAACTTAAGGACATTATGCTAAGTAAAGTAAGTCAAACAGAGAAAGACAAATACTATATTGTTTCACATATATGTGGAATCTAAAAAGTTTAACTCATGAAAGCAGGAATATAATGCTGGTTGCCCGGGGGCTGGGGGGTAGAGGGTACAAAGGGTTCAAACTTCCAGTCATAAGATGAATATGTTCTGAGGATGCAATGTACAACATGGTGACTATAGTTAACAATACTGTATTGTATATTTAAAAGTTGCAATGAGAATAGACCTTAAAAGTTCTCACCACAAAAAAATAAATAAAATAAAGTGACTACATGAGGTAATGTATGTTAACAAAATTTGTTGTGATAATCATTTAAAAATATATACAGGGGAAGCTGGGATGGCTCAGCGGGTTACGCACTCACTTTGCAGCCCTGGGGTCCCGGTTCAAGGATCAAGTTTTAGCCCCAGCCCATGGAGACCCATATGCTGAACTGGAGTGTGCTTCCCATGTGGAAGGACCCCAGTTCGGTTCTCACCAGGGCAAGCTTTCCATGTGTGGGAGGCCCCGGCTTGGCCCCCAGCTTGAGGAGGCACGCCTCCCATGCAGGAGGCCCCAGCACAGTTCCCACCCTGTGTGGCCCCCTGCCCACCTATGTAGAATGAAACCATGTCGAAAACTGATGACATACAACTATGGAGACTACTCTGGGCTCTCCTCCTCCTGTCTGTCTCTCTCTGTCAAAAAAACCAAACAATAAAAATAGACACATAACTCACCATGTTGTACATCAGACTGTCCAGCACATGGTCCAGGACAGCTTTGAATGTAGCCCAACATCGTTTCATAAACTTTCTTAAACATCATGAGATTTTTTTGCAATTTTTTTTTTTTTTTAGCTCATTGGCTCTCATTAGTGTCAGTGTATTTCATATGTGTCCCAAGATTCTTCTGCTTCCAGTGTGGTCCAGGGAAGCCAAAAGTTTGGACACCACTGTGCACATCTTAAATTTACACAATGTTACATGTCAATTATATCTCAATAAAGCAGGGGATGGGGGAAACCGGTGTTTTATGAAGTTGCCTGCTCCAAGTCTTTACATTGTAATCAGTGGTTCAGAGAGGCTAGACTCAACTCTGTTTCTTTTTGACATCCGTATTTCAATTGACATAATGTTTGATTACATTATGTGAGTATAGTATCAAGTAGAGCTGTCCTAGACAGGTTTGTGTGTGGGGGGGGGGGGAACATGACAGGTTTGGTGGGGGGGGGACATGACTGTGAGACGGCCTGCCCTGCACCTCCAGAGGTGTCTGAGTGCAGTCCATGAGCATCTCCAGTCAAGCCCTGAACACCTATCAGCTCATAGCCTGATGCAGAATGGGCCAAGCTGGAGAGATGGATAAATGGCAACCTGCTAAGCAAGCCTCTACCTTTCAGTGCGAGTGTGTCCTGGCCTCTGAGGTCAGTAATTCACGCAGGGTCAAACATCTGAGTCTCTCCAGTTCAAATCTACACTCTATCCACAGGGGACCCTGGAAGTTTGCTGGATAGCTGAGTGTACAGCAGTCTTTATCCTGTTGAAGATTTCAGTATTGGAGAGGGGGCAGCTGAATATTTTCCAACGCCCTTCCAATTCGGAACCTATGAGGATCTCTACTTCACCAAAACTTTGTGTTTGTTTCAGCCTAAGAACTTGTGCTCTAGTTGAAATGCCCCATCAGTGTGGCTCTGCAACTGCATGTGCTAAGAAATGTTCGGAAATAACCTTCCAAAGTCTAGACCTCAAACCATATGTAAAAGGACATGTTTGAGACAATTGTGGAGAAACTTGGGTGTGGACCGGGAAATAGATAATGCCTAGAAATGATTATTAACATGTGACAATAACAGCATAGAAATTTTTGAAAAATTCCTCATACAGGAGACAAATAACCAGATGCTTGGATTTTGCTTGAAAATCGTTTATCAAAGACAAAGACTCTCTCTATATATATCTATATAGATGGAAACAACTATAGCAAAATTTTAGTCATTGTTAAATCTTGGTATTGAGTAAATAAGAACTCCTAGTATTCTCTTTAGTTGTGTACGTTTACATTTTTTCATAATAAAAAGCATGTAAATTCTAAACCTGAGATCCCGTGGCTATGAGGTGAGAACCCACGGGCCATCAGCCTACCTAGCGGGAAAGCCTGGACTGGAGGACGGACAGGCCTCACCAGGCATAGACCTGCTTCCTGCCCCCGAGAAGGCCCTACCTACGTTGTGAGGAAATAAATGCAGACAAATCTCAGTAGTTGAAAGCAGTGATGCCAGGGCCATGAGTTTCACAGAGTTATCAAGACCACAATCACACATTTTTCACTGGAAAAAACAAAACAACAACAAAAAGCACTGTCGGACATTGGGCCTCAGGCCGCGGGGGTTCCCCTGGGAGCTTATTAAACAGCAGACTCGTGGGCTCCAGCCAAACCCACAGAACAGACTAAGCAGCGGCAGGGCCCTGGCACCTGTTTAGTTCACTTACCCAGTGATCCTGGGGCAGCCCTGAACTGGAGGCTCTGGAACCTCCAAAGTGCACCAGCACGCCAATCTCGCCAAAGAGGAACTTGCTTGACCCAGAAGGGTCCTGTCTGTCACCTACCCAAGGTCATCGGAAGCTTCCCCTCGCTTTTCACAGCCTTGACCTCTGTAATTCTTGTGTGCAAGAAGCTGCCTCCCTGAGAGATCCCTCAAAAAGAAGTGGGCCCCGGGCTCCAGCAAGGAGGTGGAAGAAAAAAAGCCAAGCTCTGCAGCAAAGCCAGTCATATTCTTAGGTTCTAGGAGCGCTGGCTCTGTCCCCGGCACCCTGGCCTGGTTAGTGCAAGTTCAGTCTTTGCTTCCCCACCCTTGTTCCTTTAGATCCAAATCAACCCAACTTCTCCCTCTGGTTCCATCTGGCTCAGGGCCTGTTAGCCAGGAGATGTTCCAATAGAAAAAAAGACCGGGAGGAGCCAAAGGATATCTGTTACAGCCATTATTTTCCACTCAGGATCTTATTTTGCATCTTTACTCCAGGCCCATGTTGAACCTAGAGGGAGGGGCCCCGACATCCGCAGTGGGCAGTTCATTTGAAACGAGACGGGCCGCCTCGGGCCGAGCAAAGTGAAACACTGCCACCGCGTGGCTGCTTTGGGTCATCACAGGCTGCCTCTCCCGCAGCGCAGCTTCCCCCGGGGTTAAACACAGACGGCATGCGGAGCAGGTGGGAGCGCGCAGCCCTTTCCTCCTCCTTAAAACTATGCTATTTGTGTTAATAAAAAGACACTCACGTGGTACAAAACTCATAGGGACCACAAGCTCTACAGTGGAACGTAAATCTCCTCACCCTTGGCCCCAGAGGTATAACTGAGGATTTCTTGCGCTCTAAGCACAGCACACACCACTGGGGAAATGCTTGCTGTGTGTTCACCGCTGTATCCCTGGCGTATGGGAAACACTCTGACTAAATATAGGCCCAGTCTGTGCCTTGGTTTTTTTTCATATTCTATATTTCACATATAATCCCTTTCTCTTGCAATTGACAAAATTCTCTCAGAGATACCGGTACAGCAGATAGCAGATAAGAGGCCGAATTTGAGTTGAATGGCCATTCCTGCCCACGCAAAAATCAACTCAGACCACCCATAGTGGAAAAACTTATAAATCCCCTTGTCCAATCTTGTCATTTTATAGATGAGAAATCCTAGAGAGGGAATGGAACTTCCTGAGATGACACAATGGTTACCCCTGGGCTCCTATAAGGTTCAGCTGAATGCTTAGGTGGGGATCTGTACCTCATCTTTAACCCCATGCGTGCTATTTCATCAGCATTGACCCCTGCTCCCTGTCCTCAGAGTCCCTGTTCCCAAGTGCTCGCACTGACCGTCCTCCCAGGATTTACCAGAAGTGGGGGCTGATTCTGCAGCACTGAAGACCCGCTGCTAACTGCTGCAACTCCACGGACCCTCCGTGGTCCTCCCGAGCCCTGAGCGCCAGCCCACGGGGGGAGCCAGGCAGAACTAGCCTCTGAGAGCCCAGGCGGTCCTGTAGCATGAGACTGAGGACCTTCTAACGGGAAAAATTGTTACAGTTCTGAAATGGGTGGCCAAGGAAACTAATCAAATCTCTTCTGAAGATCTTTACAATTAAGTTACAAAAGAATGCTGTGTCATAATGAATCTATAATGCCATGAAACACACAGGAATGCATAATGAGACAGGACTGCCTTGCCTTTGAAATTCTTTCCAATGTGCATTGACTGTATGCATTTTGCTATGAATATTTTAGTAATTTATATAAGGTATTTTTACACACCATTTTGGTAAACTATATGTACCACACTTTACACTGCTATGAACACAATGCTAACTCAAAGATTATCAGGCAAAATATTCACATTTCTGTCTCATGAAGAAAGGAACCCAATTATTAGTAGTTGTTTCCTTAATTGATTGATTCATAATTAATTGAGTGCATGGCAAGTTTTAATTTTCTTTTATTATTTTTTTTATTTTTTTGGCTTATTGTATAATGAGTCATTTTGAAATCAACCAAGGAAATATTTATATTTTTATGATGGGAAAAATGGAAGTAATGCTAGTTGGCAGTATTTGATTTTTTAAAAATCAATCAAATATTGTGCTTTAGCAAAATGGAAAAGCCAGAATGTGCACAAGAAAGAAATTTAGGATTGTGGGCTGGTGGAGCTGGTATCTGAGAGATGAGACTCTTTTTATAAGATGGGGAAACTGAGGTGCTGGTTGCTGAAGTGATTTCCCCACACATGACCCCTCATTCGTGCCTCCCTTCTCCACACACCCTCTCCTGGGGTACAGGCTGGGAACATGGGGTCTCTGGGCTTCTCAGTCTCACTCAGCAACTACCTGGCAATGAAATTGCAGGATATCATCTACTCTCTCTAAGCCTCCGTTTCCCCATTACTAAAATGAGACGGTTGGAGAAGCAGACATCCATGATGCAACAATTTTTCCAAAAACCACTCCTGGACTCATAAAACGAAACCTTAAATTTGCATGAATCGTCACACATGTATTTGCGATTTCATCTGCACAACAGAAACTAGCCATAGCCTCACGGCATTTATTTTCAGCCAGGACCCTCTCATCCACCACGCTCTGTGTTTCTCATCAACCAGCCTGCAGCTGTAATGCAATTTCCTCCACAGCTGGGCCTGACCCCACACCTCCTGCCCACCTCCGGCAGGTCCAGGGAGTGGTAGGAGCACAGCTCTCTGTAGTGGGCTGAGTCATGCTCCCCAAGTAATTTGCTTCTGGGGATATTTTGGAAACACGTTCCGAAGCACCTGCAGTCAAATCGAGAGAATAACCCATTGTGTGGCTTCCAGCTGCCTCTGCTGGACGGGGAGAGAGCCAGGACAGAGGCCCGGCTGCCTTCCCAGGCCCATGAACACTCAAAGGTGCAGGAGTGCCACTGGGCAGGTCCTCGCCCCCACTAGGTCACATTTAGCTCAATGTCATATTTTCTACAGTAGTGACAACAGTCAGAGGTATTTGGGGGAAGTTTAACCTCTGTCTATGCCAGTCTGGCTGTGATATGGGTACCTGGCAGGCTTCCAAGGAGAGAACACGGAGGGTTTTACCAGCTTCCTGACCTGTAACATGTAAGCACACACCCCCTAAGTAACTCTGAGACAGTCTGTTTCCTCTCACTGTCAGCATTTGAAGTGACCTTCCTCCCAACTTCCACCACCTCTCCCTGCCACCTCCTGCCCAGCACCCCTCCACACACACACACACACTCATACACACACACACTCACACCCCTTTCTGCCAGGTTTGACCGCTGGCCCCATCACCTGGTATCGTTGCTTGGATTGCCAGTGAATAGTTGAGAGCCTTAAATGCCTCTCCTACTAGTCTGTGGCTGAATGACATGGGTTTATGGAAGCAATGGGCAAAGAGGTGACATGGGAGGAGCCCACTTTCTATCACCAGAGCCAGGGTTATCAGAGACCTCCAGTTTCCCTGGGAGAACAAGTACTTCAAGGTACTGAGTCCTCCCCAAGGTCTGAAGGAGCCCGGAAGGTCACCTGAGTGCACCTGGGATCCTGCCCCACACAGGGAGCAAGTCCCAGCTTCTGGCAGACTTCTGCTGTAATTGGGGTGGGCAGGCTGGAGGTGGAAACCAGCAAGCCTGGGCATTCAGAGCGTGAGGGTGTGCACCCAGCGCCTGTCTGCCCCAGTCCCTGGGCCCTGCATGGAACCGTGCACCCTGCAGGGCAGGCGGCACCTCTGCTCTGCACAAAAGTGACTTCAGCTCTCAAGTTGTTCATCCTAGTACTGCAGCCACCCTGTGTAAATGTATGCACCAGGAAAGGACATGTCCTCCCAAAATCAGAACACAGAGGCCAGCAGGGGCCCTGGCCCTCCCCGAAGCCCAGCCGAGGCCCCCAGCCGAGTCCCACTCCCCTCCCTGCAGCCTCAGCAGAGCTCTTTCCAGTATGGAGCGCCTGTTGGTCCTTGCAGGCTGTGCAAGGTGCGGCCCACTCCCCACTCTTCTTGCAGACCAGGGACAAGGCCCTGGAGGGGAAGGAGACTGATGCGACAGCCCTGACCTCGATGGACCGTAGGGATTTCTATATAGACCCCCTGGGAAAAGGAAGTCCCGATGAGGACAAGTCGGAAGCAGAAACATGAGGCGCAGCAATGATCATCCCCATTTGGCTCAGCAGGACATGGGGAGATAGGGGAGGGAGGAGGAGAAGGGGAGAAGGGAAACGACTGAGAGCCCAAGGTGAGCCCAACCAGCGGGCTCTGGAGTGCCAGGCTCAGAAAGGCGGCTCCAGTCAGTAGCGGTCAAGTGGTGATGAGGGGGTAGGAGAATAAAGGGTGGTCATAAGAGACACTTCAAGAGAAAGGCTGTTAGGTTTGGAGGCTGATTCTATCTGAGAAAGGAGAAAGGCTCACAGCCTCAAAGAAAACTGGGAGGATATGAGCACACAGGAGAACTGTAGTGTCACTTTAGAGGGCCAATATGTGAGCGTGCTTAAGAGCACCGGCCTACTGTCTGTGTGCCATTGGGCTTGTTGCTTGCCTACGCTGATCCTTTTTCTCCTCAGAAAAATTGAAATTACAATAATCTGTACTGTGATGGTTAATTTTATATGTCAACTGGACTGGGGCACAGGGTACTCAAACATTTGCTCTAACATTATTCTAGGGGTTTCTGATACTATTTGGGGATGAGATTAACATTTTAATAGGAAAAGTAAAGCAGATTGCCCTCCTTAATGTGGGTGGGCCTCATCCAATCAGTTGAAATCCTCAAAAGAACTAAAAGATAAGCCCTCTTCTGAGTACAAAAAATATTTTCCAGGAGACAGCCTCTGGACTTCACCTGCACCATCAGCTCTCCTGGGTCCCAAGGCCTCTGGCCACACTGCAGATCTAAACTTTCCAGCCTCCTTCATCCCATGAGCCAATTTCTTACACACACACACATAAAAATGTATATACATACACATATATGTATATATAACTGCTGTCCAGAAAAAATCCAGGAGATGCCTGGATAGCTCAGCAGTTGAACATTTGGCTCGCAATTGCAAGGTCCAGGGTTCAAATCCCGGCCTAGCCTGTACAACTTCATATGTTAAACTGCAACACAACTGGTAACCACAAGGATGACAGCAAAGGTTCTCACCTCCCATGCAGGAGGTTCCCAGCTGGGTTCCCAGACTACATGGCCCCACAGCCACATGTGTGGAATGCAACCATGTTACAACTAATGATGTACAACTATGGAGACTGCTCTGAGCCCTCCCCCCTTCTCTCTTTCTCTCTCTCTCACCATCTCTCAAAATAATAATTTTTTTTAATTTCTTTTTTTATTGATTTTGACAGAGGGACAGAGAGAGAGAGAGATACAGAGACAGAGAGAGAACTGAACTGGGGACACTCCTCAGTTCAGCATGTGGGTCCGCACAGGCCGGGGCTGGGATTCGATCCTTGGTCCCTGGTGCTGCAAAGTGAGCGCTTAACCCACTGAGCCATCCCGGCTTCCCCATAATTTTTTTTTTAATCCAGCCATAAATGCCTCTATTTTTCACATTACATGGCTGGATACTGTCTGGAGAGCCTACACACACACACACACACATACACACACACACACACACATCTTCTTAGTTCTGTTTCTCTGGAGAACGCTGACTGATATACGTACCTCATGGTGTCATTGTGCAAATTAAGTGAAATTATACTGGCAAAGTACTTAGAACAATGCCTAGCACCTACGAAGTATTACTCCAAGGAGTATAAATATATATAAGTTAAAATATCCTTCATTTAAGAATATTAGGGGGGCAGTGGGGATGGCTCAGTAGGTTATGCGCTCACTTTGCAGCCCCGAGGACCAAGGATTAAGTCCTGGCCCCAGCCCATACAGACCCATAAGCTGAACTGGGGTGTGCTTCTCATGTGGGAGGTTCCCAGTTCAGTTCTCACTGGAGCAAGCTTCCCACGTATGGGAGGTCCCCAGTTTAGCCCCCAGCTCATGGGGGAGGCCCCCACCCTGGATCCTGCCCTGCGCAGCCCCCACCAACCTGTATGGAATGAAACTAATATGTCAAAAACTAATGATGTACAACTGTGGAGACTGCTCTGAGCCTTCCTGCTTCTCTGTCTCTCTTTCTCTCTCTCTGTCAAAAACAATAAAATAAATCTTTAAAAAATAATGTTGTATATAATAGATAGTATTGTAATAGGGATGTAAGGTATCAAGTGGGAAACAGACCTTTTGGGGTTATCATTATATAAGGTCTGTAAATGTATAAACATTATGTTCTCTTGTACATGTGAAACTAATAAAATGAAAATATTACATGGAAAATTCCAGAAATAATTCATAAACAATTAAGTATTTTTTTTAAAGGGGATGCCAGATAGTTCAACAGGTTGAGCACTTGCCTTACAACTGTGAGGTCTGGGGATCGAGTTCTGGCCCTGGCTCATGCAAATCCACATGATGAATTGGAGTGCAACTGGTAACCACCAGGATGACAGCAAAGGTTCTTGCCTCCCATGTGAGAGGTCCCCAGTTAGGTTTCCATCCCATGCAGCCCCACATCCACCTGTGTGAAATGAAACCATGTCACAACGAATGATGTACAAACTATGAAGACTGCTCTGGGCCCTCCCCCTTCTCTCTCTCTCTCTCTCTCTCTCTCTCTCTCTCTCTCTCTCTCTCTCTCTCTCTCTCTCTCTCCTTCTCTCAAACAATAAATCTTTTCAAAATAAAATAAAAAGTATTTTTATGTGTGTTTTTTTATTGTTGTTTTTGACAGAGAGAGAGAGAGAGAGATACAGAGACAGTGAGAAAACTGAACTGGGGGCACTCCCCAGTTCAGCATATGGGTCCACACGGGCTGGGCCGGGATTTGATCCCCAGTCCCCAGCACTGTCAAGTGAGCGCTTAGCCCACTGAGCCATCCCGGCTTCCCCTAAAAAGTATTTTTTTTTAAAAAGAGTATTGGTCATCATTTGAAGACCCCTCATCAGGAATCCATACTCCAAAGGGTTCAAGTAACAATAATCAGAAGACAGCAATTATAAATCCATCCTCCTGTTGAATAAAAACCATGCACCAAGCTCGTGAAAGGTAGAGGGTAAGTGTGTCGTGTTTTCTGTTGTGCTGCAGTGTTTCCCAATAAGCCTGCCTGACCCTCACCTGACAACCCCAGCGTCTGTCACAGCATGTTTGGCTAACAATCCACAGTAAAATTGCAGATAGTGTTTAGCCCTATAAGGTTAGAAGTCAACTTGCAGAAATTAATACATTGTTTTGACTGTATGACCTGGTAGGGAAGTGAGCCTTTAACCCAGGGGTTCCCAACCTTTTTATACCCTAGGGCGCATTCTAAAATATTGGTAGGGCAGCGGGCACCAGCTATTTCTAAGGATATTTATTATTGAACAAGAATAAAAAATGATAAACAAAAATAATTTTAAAATAATAAATTTATTGTACAAATTATATACACACAAAGAAACATATATACAAAACATAATACAAAGTAAATAAAAAACACATGTATAATAAAATCATTTAAAAAAACATAAAAGAAAACATAAAAAAACCCATCTGTCAGTGTGATCTTTGGCATCGCATTTCATTGGCCAGTGCCTCATAATTAGGACAGTATGATGACAACCCTGTTAGCAAACAATTATTAAGATGCTCATCAGTAAGTCGAGATCTATATCGTGATTTTATTAAATTCATGTTTGAAAACAAAGATTCGCATAAATACATTGACCCAAAAAAACGATTTGATGTTATATGCCGCTTTTTTTAAAAATGGGAACCTTTCTTTGTCGACTATGTTCCATAAGTCCTCTGATATTAAGGATTTTAGCAAAATATCGTTCTTAAGGTTCAAAATTTCTAACTGTAGTTCTTCTGCTTTCCCCTGAACAAGGTCTGCAATACATGCGGCTAGTTCTATTCCATTTATTTGGCAAGTAAAAGGATTGATACAGAAGGAGACAATTG
>PVKE010050147.1:0-11036 GCA_004027555.1 Craseonycteris thonglongyai | reverse complement strand
TTTAACTGTAAAATTAGGGGGTCGTCTTATACGCCCGGTCGTCTTATACACCGGAAAATACGGTATTTCTGTCTGCTGGCTCTTAGCTGTGCCCTGGAGGGAAAAGTCATGGTGAGTCCAGTTGTGCCCATTAGGCACTGTTTCTCAGCTTGCTATATAGTCTAGTAACTCTTCTGATAAGTTTGCAAAGGTAGGTATTTTTTAGGGGGTATAATCTTTTAGGTGTATGTCTTAAAATGTTGGGTTGCCAGATACGAGGTTCAAACCCATTGTTCCTAAGGAAATAGCTGAGGGTTTTGAGTTCCCACCCAATTATGGGTTGTCATGCCCGGGGTTGTGTTTGAGCTTCTTATACCTATTTTGATGTTTTGTGTTTCTCATTCACCTAATGTATGAGTTGCTCAGTTAGGTTCTGGATTTCTTTCAGAGGGAATTGTTCCATACATAACTGTCTATTTGTTGTGTCTGTGGGAGGAGGTTAGTTCAGATATTCCTATTTTGCCATATTGAACTGGCACTCCATTTTATATCTACCTTATGACTAAAATAATTTTTATTTTGTGGGTCAAACAACTGAGGAACAAATCTTGTATAATCCTTGTACAGTAAGACACAGGTGGCAAAGGGCACTGTCAGGTTTTGATCTCCAAAGCAGGGTCTCTTGAACTATTAGGAAGACTACCGAAACTTCTCTAAAGTGAACTCATAAAAGCACCACTCTAGGAGTTATTTCCTCAACCACAGTATTTGACAGAAGCTATTATCTTTTCATTTACTTTCTTGCTTTTAGAACCATGGTGCCACTGGAAAAAAAATTCAGTTAATAAGTGTTAAATGGTTAATAGAAGCCATAGTATAAATATAAATACCATTTATCTTGCCCATTGTATCATATTTCTAAAATTTTCATTTTCTGAGGCCTCTCAGGTTATTTACATATCAGCATTGTCATTATTATAGTGGTTTGTTCAAATACCAACTGACCTTTGAATATTCCTTAAAAGGTACTCTGTGTAATTGTGGTTGGCTCTATTTTACAGTATATGAGGGCTATTCAGAAAGTATCCAGCCATATACCTGTTCTCATTATATTGAGAGTGACTGGGTTTTTTACAGACAGTCCTTATGCCTGATAGTGTGGAGAATGTGGGGTAAGATTCTTCTTCACTGTCCGTGATTTCAGCTGTCAACCTCTAAACCAGACACACATAAGATGTTATTAAAACTGTTTTCGTCACAGAAAGGGCACTTCAGAAGTGAATAAATCTAGAACAGTCAACATCTTAGTCTCTTGAACACTTTATTTGTTATAAATACAAGTCAATACCACAAGATGGCACCTTCTTACTTTTAACATTTACAATTACAATTATCTTTTGATTGTGTTGTTTCAGATATTATTGAAACCTTACAAAAACAAGACCTGCTACAAATAGGATCAGCATTTGATGTATATTAAATGAGGTCAGATAATTAAATTAAAAAAAAAAATTTTAAATATTCAGATAAGAAAATTGAAATTACAAAATCAGTTTGTCATCATTAAACTTAATTACAACTGTATGTAATTAATTCTAAATCTAGATTGCTAAATTTTTGTTAAAATGCAATATTAGTAATTAAATAATCTACCTCATTCTCCGATGTAACCACCTATTTCATTTGTACACCCTAACATTCAGTACACATTTCATTCACAAACCACCTAGCTTTCATCTGGTCCAGCAAGTACGCATCTTCCAGCTTTTTCAATAGATGCAATCTATGAAGTGCCATATTTTCCTGGCTACAAAACAAAATACAATATTTAAAGGTACAAACTCAGAGAATTTCTGAAATGGTAACCCATTCTCTGTGTTCATGAAAATAGTCAATCCAATTTAAAAGTCTTTGAGTGAATGTAAACTCTAGAAAACTCAGTGTTGAAGTATGGGAAGAATAAAGACTTGCACTAATATAGTGCATAACAACGCAGTGTAAGACTTGTCATTTACAGTAAATGCTTTGATTGGACTATCCTCTGGATTGTCATCATGCTGCAAAGTTTACTCAAGTCTGTGGGAATTCCATAATGTTTTCTTCCTCCCATTTCCAAACAGGAAGAGAAGGGTTTTCAGGTCCCTTGGGAAAATCAAAAAATTAAACACTCACACCCTCAAACAACTTGAAAGCAAAATGGCAGACCAAATAATCCTTGACTTCATGTCCAAATGAAGTTGAGGCATTATACTTTTGCGGTATTTGTATTCTGCCTAATATATCACACCATGAGATTCCTCAAAAAACTGAGAAGTCTGAGAGCTACAAAAGAGAAAGCAGTTAAGGCAGTTGATGTCTACATTTGGATTTCTTTTTCAGGTTACATGTCTAAGTCTCCATCGTAGGCTAAGGTCAGAGGCTTCTGTTGGGGAGGTGTGCTTTGATGCGGTTTTGGCTTCTTGCTGCAAAGGGAAAAGAATTTCTGAGATAAAGTTCACCAAGCTCTAGTTTATCCGCCGAAGACAATTGTGAGGTTCATAGAGTCAAACAGTTAAATGACAAAAGATTATTTTCTTTGGATTTGTGGGTTTCTCTTTTGGATACTTTATACTTTAAAGCTATTTTCACGAGTAGCTATAGTGCTTTTAAAATCTTAAAAAATGGTTTAGTGGAAATAATGGACATGGTAGAGGACACTTTCCTTTCTTGTTCTTGTTTGTACACAGTAATGTAAACATCTGGTGCTCACTAATTCCTAAGCTACTGCAACCTGCACATCACAGATGTTTAACATCATAAGCTTCTGGAACAGCCAAACACCGGTGCCTCACCCTGCTCTTGTTTTTAAGTAAGCGTGCTTCTGCTCTGGCTTGAGACCTGACATTTAACTGCCAAGTCACCAGAGTCTTGTTAGAATGATTTCACTGATTCTGCGCCATGCCAAGCCATTCTCACTTGATCTATTTTACCTGAGGCCAACAACTTAGCCAGGCCAGGGAGGGTTGCTATTCCTGCTCACACAGAGGGAAGCTAAAATTGAGTGGTATTCCCAACTCACACAGTGACGCCCTGGTTCTGGAGCAAAACCACCTGTCCTATACTCTGCAATTCTTATTATGGGTGAATCTCAAAGTATGTCTATGAATATTTATGGTTTCAATTCTACCACACATGTCCCTACCTTACTGGTTCCCTTCCTCTTCAGTGTCTTTGCTTTGCCATGCCTCCAGGGCCTAGCTAGCAGAGAGCCATCTCCTTCTCTGTCTCGAAATTTCTATACTACTTACTTTACAGGATCCTCCACTACTGATTAGAGGATGAGCATTTTTACTTCTAAGATCTCAATAAATCTCAGAATAATACTGACAGGGAGGTATTAGAATAATTGTTATTTTACAGAGAAGAATGAGAGATGTTATTTACCTTCTGTCATGTCAGAGAGTGACAAAGCCTGGATTCTAAGCGAATCCAACACTCAGACCCATGACTTTAACCTCTTTAGTAATTGCTCCCTACACATGCCATTCCTTAGGCACTTAGTAAAAACAACTTTGTCCACATGTTTATACTCTGAGTGAATTTAAGTTAAAAACAAACATTTTAATGTGTACAATTCAATGACATTTAGTACATTCACCATGTTTTGTAACCACTCCTATCAGTATAAGACTTTGTCATCACGCCAAAGGGAAATTCTATAACCACTAAGCAGTCTTGCCCCAGTCCCTAACCAATCTTCTCAGCAAGTACATAGCAACTTTATGCCTCTCTGGATTTGTCTAGTACACATATTTCACATAAATGGAATTATACTACAGATGGACATTTGTGTCTGGCTTTCTCACTTACTAGTTAAATTGGAGAATTTTATATTATGTGCATTTTACCACAAATAAAAAAAGATTTTTAATACAATTAAAATGGTGGCAAGGAGAAATGTTCTAGTTTAATATGCTCAAGTCCTCACTTAAGGAGAAAAACTAAATTTTTTTCTCTTTAGGTTTGGTGCTTCATGCAAATTATAGAAGCTAACGATTAAAAAGGAGCTATGGAAAGGGTCCCCAGATCTTACAGTGCCCCCCATCAGTGGGTGCTTGATGATGACTTGCTGAGTGTGCTGCAAACAGTTTCCAATCAGCCAACTTGAAAGGAACAAACATGCTTTAGAATCCTCTGCAAAGAAAGCTTCCGCCTCCAATTTTCTGCTTCCTAGATCTTTCCCACTTCTTGAAAGGGTATTTATTACTTAATTAGCTGAATGGCATTCCATTTACAGTAACTTTCTTTAAATATATATGTATTTTCTAGTGGCTATAGTCATATGCTGGGCTCACACTCTAGCATAAAGAATGGACCAAACTTGAAATGCGGTCCTGCGTACTCTAATCTACAGCATTTTAAGGTCCTAAAAAAACACACAAATAAGGAATTTAGGACAAGTTGGAAGTGGCAGCTTGTATATGCACCCTGGTGGTGGTGATAGTGATGGTGGGGGTTATCTTAATGTTGAAAGAGAACACCTGGAGGTTCATTTGAAATGACAGTAGAGACCTCCTCTTCCACCAATCTTTTTGGGGGAGCGTGGGAAGAGAGGGAGAGAAATATAAGTGCTTCATGGTTTTGGCAATCTATTCTTAGTTGGTATTTGCTAAGGGTTATGAGGCAAAGAGAAATGGGAGAGCTGGTTCTGGGCAGTGGGGAGAGGGATAAAAATGGATGGATCTTTATGATGAGATAATATTATTCCTAGGAGACAGCTAATATGGGTCAGACTCTATGAGCTGGGCCTGGAAAATCCTGCTCAAAATATTACACAGATGTTTTTATACCAGTTTCCATGTATGGAATTATGAACATTGTGTTTACCTCTGTGAAAGAAAAGAAAAACAAAACAAAAACAAGGGCTCATAATATATAAGCCTTAGATTTTTGTGGGCTGTGACGTGTGCTGGGAATTATTGTAATGAAAACCTCATTTTATGATGAATTTTTTCAAATTGTATAACCTTTCAATTGACAGATGCTAAAATCATAGCTATGAATGTGTGAGACCTGAGAACTTTTATAATTTAAAAGCTCTCAAATGTTGGCAACCACTCAATAAGGTGGTACTTTTTTGGGTAGCTGTGACTTTACAATTCTTCTGGACTAGTAAAATGAACCCTGAGAGGAAGAGCTGAGGGGCAGAGCTGTCCTCTGTAAAGCCAACAACCAGCAGACATATTTTTTCCTTTTTCATTTAGAGTTGACATACAATAGTACATTAATCTCAAGCATATAGCATAGTGATTAGAAATTTATATAATTTACAAAGTGATCACCCTGTCTAGTACCCATCAGACATTATATATAATCATTAGAATATTATTGGTTATATTCCCTGTGCTATACTTCCTATCCCTGCAAATATTTTTACAACTGCAAATTTGTACTTCCTCATTCTTTCACCCTTTTCACCCACCCTCCCAATTCCCCCACCCATCTGGCAGGCATCGGTGAGTTCTCTGCATCTATGAGTCTATTTCCATATGTTTGTTTATTTTGTCCTTTAGATTTCACATATATGTGAGATCATATGGCATTTGTCTTTTTCAGTCTGACTTATTTTATTTAGCATAATACCCTCTAGGTCCATCTATGTTGTTACAAGTAGCAAGATTGTTTTTTGTTTTTTTTAATGGCTGAGTAATATTACATTGTACATAAGTACCACATCATCTTCATCCATTTATCTGTTGAAGGAAACTTAGGTTGGTTCCATATCTTGCCTATTATAAATAGCGCTGCAGAGAACATAAGGGAGCGTATATCTTTTTGAGTATTATTATATTTCTTCAGATAAATACCAAGAATAGGAATTGCTGGGTTATATGGTAGATCTAGTTTTAATTTTCTGAAGAGCCTCCATACTATTTTTTATAGTGGTTACACCAATTTATAGTCCAATTAATAGTGCACAAGGATTCTCTTTTCTTGAATCCTTGCCAATACCTATTGTTGATTTATTGATCATAGCCATTCTGACAGGTGGGAGGTTCTATCTTCTTGTCTGTTTACTTTCTGTCTCCCTGATAATTAGTGATGCTGAACATCTTTTCATATGTCTATTGGTCAGCTCTATGTCCTGTTTGGAGAAATATATCTACTCAGGTTCTCTGCTCATCATTAAATCAAAATGTTTATTTTTTCAGTGCTAAGTTATAAGAGTTCTTTATATATTCTGGATATTAGCACTTTATCAGATGTATCATTGGCAAACATTTTCTATTTAGTAGGTTGTCTTCTGATTTTGTCAGTGGTTTCCTTTGCTGTGCAAATACATTTTAGTTTGATGTAGTTCCCTTTTGTTTATTTTTTTCCTTTGCATCCCTTGAAGGAGAACACACACACACAGAGTTCCAAAAAATGTATACACATTTTAAGAAAGAAAAAAACTGTATTAAAATTGTAATACTCCATATATACCAATAACAAAAGATGAACATAAGTCACATTTTACTTCTGCAATTACAAGAGGTGCTCAACATGGTTATAATCAGCATCCAGACACTTCTGATTACAATTAACTACTGCTTGAGCAACGTTGACCACAGTGTTCATTTGTACACTGCTCATGCTTTTTCAGTTTACTTTGTGTTTCAAACTTATCACAAATGTGTGTAATTGTTAGATGTGTTGGAGGTTAAGTTGCATACCCATACCTCCACTGTCATCATACTTCCACCAAATTCTCAAATTTCAAATACCATTTCAGAATGATCTTGTGCTCCTCAATCGACAACTGTGCTTCTGCCACTTTCTTTGAATATCCTGCCTGTTGCATGGTGATACTATTTATTTGATTAATGCCTTCTTTTGAGTGAATGTTATACTATCCATTGCTACTGTAATTCAATTCAGCTTTGAAAAGTAACACACAGATAACATCTCTTAAGATGTGCATACATTTCTTTGGCACCTCGAATTATATATTTATATATATTTAATGTGATGTCAAAGATTTTACTACCTATGTTTTCTTCTAGGGGTTTTATGGTTTCAGGTCTTACATTTAAATTTAAATCACTTTGAGTTTATTCTCATATATCATGTAAGAATGTGGTCTAATTTTTTTGCATGTATCTGTCCAGTTTTTGCAACACCATTTATTGAAGAGACTGTCTTTATTCCATCTTTATTCTTGTCTCCTTTGTCATAGATTGGTTGACCATATAGGCATTGGTTTATTTCTGAGCTCTCTGTTCTGTTTCATTGATCTGTGTGTCTTTCTTTTTTTTTTTATGACAGTACCATGCTGTTCGATTACTATAGCCTTGTAGTATATATAGTTTAACATCAGATAGCATGATATCTCCAACTTTGTTATACTTTCTGAAGATTGCTGTGGCTATTGAGAGTAATTTTTTAGTTCCATATAAATTCAAGAATTATTTGTTCTAGTTCTGTGAAAAATGCCATTGTTATTTTGATAGGGACTGCATAGAAACTATAGATTGCTTTGTGCAGTATGGACATTTTAATAGTTATTTCTTCCTATTTGTGAACGTGGCATATTCTTCCATTTAATTGTGTCATCTTTAATTTCTTCAGTGTTTTATAGTTTACATACTGTATTTTCCGGGGTATAAGACGACCCCCTAATTTTACAGTTAAAACATAGGTTTAGGCCTATATTCGCTGTATAAGACTACCCCCCACTTCCGAGGCTGTAGTCTTATACAGCGAATATAGGCCTAAACCTATGTTTTAACTGTAAAATTAGGGGGTCGTCTTATACGCCGGAAAATACGGTAGTATAAGTCTTTTACTTCCTTAGTTAAATGTATTCATAGGTGTTCTATCTTTTCTGACACTATTGTAAAATAAATTATTTTCTTTTTTTTTTTCCTGATAGTTCATTATTGATGTGTAAAAATGCAACCAATTTCTGAATGTTAATTTTGTATCCTGCTATATTACTAAATTTATTTATTAGTTTTAGTAGTTTTCTGGAGAAATTTTGAGGCTTCATCCTACAGTATCATGTTATATGCAAATACTGACAGTTTTACTTTCTCCTTCCAATTTGGATGCTTTTTTTTCTGGTCTGATTGCTGTGGGTAGGAGTTTCAATACTATGTTGAATAAAAGTGGTGAAAGTTGACATCCTTGTCTTTTTCTTCATCTTAAAAAAATGTTCTGGCTTTTTACCATTGAGTATGAAAGTAGCTGTGGGTTTGTCACATGTAGCCTTTATTATGTTGAGGTATGCTTCCTCTACCCTTACTTTGCTGAGAGTTTTTATCATAACTGAATGATGGACTTTGACATGTTTTTGTGCATAGATTGATGTCATCATATTATTCATATCCTTCATTTTGTTTATGTGGTATATCATGTCAGTTGATTTGCAAATATTAAACCAAACTTGCATCCAATAAATAAATCCCATTTTATCATGGTGTATGATCTTTCTGATGTATTGCTGAATTTGTTTCACTAATATTTTGTTGAAGATTTTTGCATCTATATTCTTCATGGATAACGGACTGTAATTGTCTTATTTTGTACTGTGCTTTTCTGGATTGGTATCACGTTTGTTTTGGATGGATAAAATAAGCTTGGGGACCTTCCTTCCTCTTCAGTGTTTTGAGATGTATCAGTGTTCTTTGACTTGTTGGCAAAATTCATCTGAGAGGCTATGCTGTGAACGAAGACAGGATGCAGCTAGTGCCAGGCTTAGGTCCACTTAACAGGGCAAGCTGAGGCCAGCTGCTGGTTGGTTGGGGTTTGTGGACCTTTGAAAGATTTTAGAAAAGTCCCTAGCACTAGATGAGACTGGAAGCTTTGAAGAACAGTTGCTGAAGGAGCTTTGGGCTTGTGAGGTGAGTGGGGCCTAAGGGAATTGTCAGGATGATGTAAACTGTATTAGCCAGGGTGATAGCTCAAATTTGGTGCCCACATTTGCCTGCCAGGTGAGTGGGGGAGGACTCAAGAAAGGTACAGTGGAATCTGCCATTGCTTTGTTTCTGGAGCGAGCTGCCCTGCCCTGATGCTAGTCCGTTTCTTCATGGATGTCCTCTGGTGCTTTTTAAGTTGCTACCCTGTGCTGGATCTCAGAGCAAATGAGCCTGTGCATAGGCACTTTAAGACCTAAAGTGCCTAGATCTCTGGCAGCCTGTTTTCTTTCTTGGACACAATTGCTATTGGTTTTCACTGGTGGTTATATGGGGACTTCTCTTCCGTGCCCTGGGCTGTGTAGCTGGGACCCTCTTTCTCCTCATGAGGGGCCCCTCTGTAGCCAAGATTTCCCTCCTGATTTTTAATCACCACACCATGGTTGCGCTATGTGCTTATTTTGCAATTTTGCCCCTCCTAACAGTCTCAATGTGACTTCTTGTTTATATCTTTAGTTATCGGACATCTATCTGTTCGCTTAGTCTTCAGGTGCTTCTCAATACTTTTGTTCTATAAGGTAGTTATAATTTTTATGGGTCTTGGGAGAAGGTAGAAACAAAATTTACATATTCTACCATCTTGATGCAAAACCCCCAGGACACTAGTTTTTAGAGGCTCCTGCTCCATTTCATTTCTCCCTTACTGATATTCATTTTTCCCTTAGGTAATAAATCCTTAAGCATATTTCATCTCAATTCTGGTATCAGAAAAGGTGTGATCACCTCACACTAAATCAAGACCCACAAATGCCTGGCACTAGGCCACCACCAGTGATTGTCTAATCCATCATGTAACCTGGTTGTAAGAGATCATTGACTGATACATTTTAAAGTGACTTCTTCTACAGTCATTTGAATCTTAGCAAAGGATAAACCCATTAATCCAGAACAGTGAGTTCATTGTGAACTGACAGACAAGCTGCTAGCTCTTCTTAACATTGTTGAATTCAAACCATAAGATCTCCAGTGGGGATTAAATAGTTTGATAAAAGCCAGAAATTGTCTTTTATTTAGGCAGTTACTCCTGATGAATTAGCCTCTGGAAGTGGGGTCACCATTCTCAATCTAGGGCAGAATAAGAGCCCATTGACTGCATTGTGCTGAGCAAGGCAGAATGCATGTCGATAGCTCAAGTAACCTCTAGACCCTATGTCTAGATTAACTAAAAACTCAGTTGTCGTCTCCACTAAAGTACATCATGGATCTCTATTGCCAGGAGAGCTGGGACATCAGTAATATTTTCAAAATCTGCTAATGTTGATGGTAGATGTATAAAGTAGTATCTGCATGATATGGTTTTTAAAAAATTATTTTTTGCATTTTCTCAAAATCATTTCTAAATTTTATTATAAATTGCTTTTATCTAAAAGTACATACCTAATACATAACATATTATATTACTTCTCTGACACTAAGGTTTTTATTTAGGGGAGAAAATATAAAATTTCCAAAACTATCCTCTAACTTTTCTGCTACCAATATAACAGCAATAGATGTTGTGATAATGTCTACTTGGCTTCTTTAGGCAGCTCATAGGTAAAGGTACATGGTATGCGTTTTGATATCAGTTAGATCTGTTCCCGGGTCTATAGTTTAATTTACTTGGGAAACAATGTTTCACATCTAAAAATATGAAAGTAGTAGACACTGCATTTAATCTAAAGAGCTTTTAGGATTACTCAAGGGAAAGACACTGTACAGACCAGTGGAAAGAGCATATACTGTGGGGTTAGGAAAACCTGAAGCTGATTTTACCAGGCTGGTGACCTCAGTTAAGTTATTTAACTTCTCTGGGGATCACTGACTCTTTCTTTAAAATAAGGATGATAATAGCAACATCTCATTTGAATACCATGAGGACTGAATACAGCAATATATTTATGTTAAGTACTTTGACACATAAATATTAAACCATTTTCCTGACCTTGTCTTTAAAAATCACGGGTAATTCATTATTTGTTTTACTTATATACTCATTTCAACACATAGTTATCAAACTTATGCTCTGAAAAATACATCAATAAAATGTAGTCATTACACCTCTCACAAAGTCCTTAGGGTTTGGTAGGGGGGCAAAATAGTTATACAAATAACTACTAGTATGGAGTAAATGCCACAGGG
>PVKE010050146.1:0-11036 GCA_004027555.1 Craseonycteris thonglongyai | reverse complement strand
TTACTTTCACTTTTATATTCCACCTATAAGTGAGGTCATGTGTTTCCTGATTCTTTCAGTCTGACTTATTTCGCTTAATAAGATGGTCTCTAGGTCCATCCATGTTGCCAGAAATGACTGTAATTTATCATTTCTCATCGCTGAGTAGTATTCCATTGTGTAAATGTACCACATCTTCTTTATCCAGTCGTCTATCGATCAATGTCTTTTAATAGGACGGTTTAGCTTTATTACTTTTCTATTCATTCAGCATTAATGAGAAAAACATTCATTTTCACAAATGCTGGATTATATGAAGCTAAAGCTTTAAATTGTTAATATTGACCAAAATTGTATGCAGCCATAGCATAGCATATGGGCCTTGCCATTCATGAAACATATGCTAATCGGAACTAAATATCATCCATCCATGACTAGACTTGCAAACTCAGAACTGTTTCTTAAATAACAATATGTGCCTTTTCTTTCACCATACAACAAAAAGAAGAAAAATCACCAATGGCTTCATGAATACATTAATCGATATCCTATTATTTATTTAACTAAATAGAATTTATGTTTTTAGCATTATCATTAAATCAACAAAAAAAAATGTAATTAAGAAATGAAAAAAAACCAGATACAATTCCTTACTGAATTTCATGTTTAACAAGGAAAACATGTATTTAAACAATAAAAATTGCATCTATTCATTGTAATTATTTATTGATTCTCAAGTTTACTAATTTAGTTTGTCACATGAAAATGCAAATTTGGGACACTCAGAATTTTTTACTGAGGGTAGAAGCTTAAAGTAGTCAAATGATCTAAAAACATTTTGTTCTGAATTCCTGGTATCTTAATATTATATACAGTTGGACAACTTTGGGCCAAGCTGAATGTAATCATGTCTGTTTCTGAGAATAAGATGACTTTTTGGTCTTAATGGTACTCTCCTTCAGTGCGTCTTTTCTCACATCTGGTCGCCAAAGAGTCGTTCCGTCACCCTGCAGCCCGCTAATGAGATCTCCCATTTAATTAATACCATAAGAATTTTAATTCTGACTGAATCAATTTAACGTGATGTGATTTTGTCAGTTCTATTCCCCAAGTAAAAAGTGAGCCTGATGCTTATTACATACATCATTTCACGGGCCCTGCATTCCCTGCTGACTTAAACAAATTCTAATTAAGACTAATTAAAGCATCATTTATGAAAGCGCTTGTGATAGCTATGCAAACATTCTGGGTGGGTATGCTTTGCATAATAATTATCCTAGTTAATATTAAGGCTAGGTCCTTGGCAATTAGGTCTTTGAAACGGAGAGTTATTCTGAATTTAGCCCTTTTCAGTGTGGGCAATTAATAATAAAAAAAAAGTGCTAAATTTATGTAGTGGATTCATTAACAAAATAAATTTGGAAGTAGTAGTAATGTTTGCATTTTTTTTAAACTAAGCATAATTCTTAACCCAGGTGACAGTTATAAAAAAAAAAAAAAAAAAGATGTAATTCTTTGATCTGGTAAATTTATTACAGCTATCCAGGAGAAAAAAGAAAAAAAACTTTATGAGTTGCAGTCAGATTTTTTTAGTAATCCTTATTTAGTTTAAAAGCTTACTACTTAAATATGCAGATGTCTATAAGGAACATAAAGAGATCCAAAGCAGTATTTTATTTAAAAATTTAGATTTTAAAATTCCATTTTAAAAAACTGATGCAGAATCAAAGTGTTATTAAAGCAGAATAATTCTTCAATTTTATAATGACTTGATAGGCCTAATATGCAAGAGAATGCTTTCTTACACCTGCTGAGTTTAGTGAAATTAAAAATTCCTACAGCTTTTATAGTTAGCTTTCCCTTTGTTTTAAAAGTCTCTATTATACTGTCAGTATTCATTGTGCTGCAAAATTGAAATGCACTGGAATGCTCTAGGAACTGCTTGTCTTTCAAACTCCTATATATTTTTCCTAGGGTAGAGTAAAGTTGAAGATTTCAAGAAGTGAATGGGAAAAAAGAAAACGTGACCATTTTATTAAGTGTGTAAAGAGATTAATAATCGATGGCACAAAAAAAAAATTAAAACTCTTCTTTCTCTTTCAACTTTACAAATACATCCATTAGCAAATTTAGGCTTGGAAACTGTTAAAATAAGATGGTGTATTAAAAATATAGAGATAGGAGAAGCTGGGATGGCACAGTGGGTTAAGCACTCACTTTGCAGCCCTGGGGTCCAAGGATCATATCTTGGCTCCAGTCCTGCTGAACTGGGGTGTGTCTCCAGTTTGGTTCTCACTGGGGCAAGCCAGCTCAAGGGGGCATGCCTCCCATGTGGGAGGCCTCCAGCCTGGCTCTTGCCCTGCACGACCCCACCCACCTATGTGGAACAAAACCATGTCAGAAACTGATGATGTACAACTATGGAGACTGCTTTGCCCCTACTCTTCTCTCTCTCTCTCTCTCTCTGTTAATAACAATAAAAATAAATCTTTAAAAAAAAATAGAGAGTTGACTGGCTTTTATCCAGTACTGTTGGAAAACAGAAGTTTCACACAGTCCTATCTTTGAATACTCATGAGTTGAGAATCACTGAAATTGAGAAATTTGATATCTTAGTATGTAGGGAAATAGGGAACCTCTCTGAATTTCTGCCTCATACACAGCCACAAATTTGAAACCCTGTATTATACTCCTATAAGAGCACTGCAATGCCATACAGAATAACAGATAACAGATTGAAGTGTCTCCAATGATTTTGTGAAACAAATCTGATAGTACCAAGTACTGTGTTTTTCCATGTATAAGATGATACTTATCTCTGAAATTGATAGACCAAAAATTGGGGGTCATCTTACACACAGAAGTAACTCACTTACTGATTTCTTAATGTTGGGTTAAAAAAGAAGGGCTCATCTTATACACGGGGGTGTCTTATACACAGAAAAATATTTTAATGTGCCTAAGTCTAGTACACTTGATTATATTGTACACAAAATTGCCTTTAAAATGTGACTTGATTCCACAACTCTAAGGACAGTCTTGAAATATCATGGAAAACTGTCTCCAGGCAGTGGATGATTCATCTATTGATCCTCTTTATCAATAAGCTGGGTGTAGAAGGGTAGGTAGGCTTGTTTTATTGGCAAATAACACAAAGTGAAGTGAGTCACTTTAACACCTTGAGAAAGTGTCTGAAACTATGTCTAATAGAATAAAACTTATTGGAAATACTTACATAGCCTAAATTAATAAGAAACAAATTGTAGAAGATAAAGGTATTAAAGAGTTTCAAGGAGTGATAGTTAATAAAAATTTTGTCATGATTTATTAGATTAGGAGGAGGTTTTCCAAAATCCAGCATGATCCTGTATAACTAAATACAATACAGATAGAATTATGTCATATAAGAAGCATGATTCAATCCTCCCTTTAAGTAAAATACAAATAGTGTAGCTAAAGAGAGATAGGAAAATAATGACCAATGAGGGAATGTTATTTAGGATAACTGATTAGATTCAACTTAACAAAGAATTATTGAATGTCTTTTCATGGCCAGGCATTAAGGATGAGTAAAGTGAGATATAATTGTGGCTTCCCATTATAGTAATTTTTTTTTATTTGTTAAGAAGTCTCTAAGCATCAGATGAGTAATTAAATGACAGATCACAGAGGTTCTTTCTGAAAACAAGGGCAGAATGTATGGGAAACTTCTCTCCAAGCATGGTGAAAGAAATAGCTCCCAGACAGGCAAAAAGATCATGGGATTGTCAGAGTCCAAATCTGGGCTGAAAGAAGAGACGGCTCTTGCCCAAGCTGAACAATTGATGAATATGCAGGCAGTGGGAAGGGGTAAAACTTTTAAAGTGTTCTTACACAGAAGATGATGACCGGTAGATCTCTACAATCACTTAGGAGAGGAAAATAATAAAATAAACCAAAACCTAAGTGGGGATTAGGCTGGGAAAATACAATATGGTAAAACATTTGAAAAAGATGTTAAAAACTATGCCTACCTTCTCAACAGGTGAATTTTAAGCTAGGGTGGGTAATTTGCGGCTTTCCTGTCATTGAGGCAGCTGTCTGTGACATTATATCATCCTAAGAGGGTTAAATTTTTTTTCCCTTACCAGCTCATCCTTTTCTTCCTTGTTTCTTTGGCTCCCTTTCTTCTTTTTCTAATACAAGAGAACAGTCTGTCTGTGAGAGCTATTCTATATGGAAGCAGGTAACCTAAAAATTATCATCTAAAGCAGTGGTTCTCAAACTTGGGCATGCCTACAAATCACCTGAAGGGTCAATTAAAACACCAGTTGCTGGCCCAGCACACAGAATTTCAGACTCAGTGAGTGAGTGGACCCATGACCCAGGTAATTGCTGAAGCTGCTGATTTTGGGCCACAATTTTGAAAAGCTTTGCTCTGCCCAAAGTTCAAAGGTCCTACAGTCTTAGTATTAAAACCATAAATGTAACCACTAGTTCAACAATTGCAATTTTTACATTAAATATCACTCATATTCAGCCAGTAAATATCTATATGGCCATGTAGTTTTGTCCAGATGGTATCTATTTCAATTGTCCCTTCCCCAGGCCAAAATAAATGTTTTGAACATCACTCTTGAACATTATCTATGAAGTATCCATACACTTCAAATTCTATACCAAAATTATTCTTACTGAGAAGAGAATTATAAAGATTTTAGTCTTAATTTAAAATACTTCATTTTACAGTTGAGTAAGAGTTGAACTTTCAATCATAACAGGTATAATTAGCAACAGCTGCTTAAAAATATCTCATAATGATTACAGAGTAAAATTTTCATATGGTGCACTAATTGTTAAGGACAGTAGATGTATCTACAGTACTTGAATAAACATATAACACAGTTCAGCCAATATGAATTCCGGCACTTCTTTTATTCACTCTTGTGGGCAGAAAAAATGAGGGGTTCACCTTACATTTAGGATAGAAAACACTTCATATTAAGGGTACTCTTAAAACATTGGATGGTGTTACTGATAAAGGCTATAAAATTTTCTGGCTTCAGGGGAAGCTGAGATGGCTCAGCAGGCTGAGCGCTCACTTTGCAGCCCTGGGGACCTGGGGTCAAATCCTGGCCCTGGCCCACGCAGATCCATGTTCCACGTGGACCCATGTGCTGAATTGGGGTGTACTTTCCATGCAGGAGGTCCCCAGATTAGTTATCACTCCCCAGTGTGGCCCCTGGCTCGAGGAGACGTGCCTCCCACGCAGGAGGCCCCCAGCCCAGTTCACATCCTGCTTGGTCCCCTCCCCCTGTGTGGAACAAAACCATGTCAAAAACTGATGACATACTATGGAGACGCTCTGGGCTTTCCCCCTTCTCTCTGTCTCTCCCTGTCCCTGTCAAAAACAATAAAAATAAATCTTAAAAAAAAATCTTGGGGAAGCCGGGATGGCTCAGTGGGTTAAGCTCTCACTTTGCAGCACCGGGGACCAAGGATTGAATCCTGGCCTCGGCCCGTGCAGAACCATGTGCTGAACTGGGGAGTTTCCCCAGTTTAGTTCTCTCTCTGTCTCTGTATCTCTCTCTCTTTCTCTCTGTCAAAAACAATAAAAAAATAAAATAAAATAAATAAAAATATATTAAAAAAAAAATCTTCTGGCTTTAATAGTCTTTGAAGTAGCATCAGGTTTTTTTTTTGCTTTGCTTCATACTTCCTTGCTTGGAGGCTGATAAAAACTTTGCTTAGAGGTTGCAGATTCCTTTACAACCTTATAAGTATACATACATATGTTTTAATCACCACAAATATGTTACTAGGATCCCAGGATGGCTTTTAGCATACACCATTACTAGATAGGGTACTTCAAACACATTTAAGGTTTATAAAACTTTAAAATGAATTACAGATGGCAATTGGACCACTTAGAGAAAGGAGAAATGACAACCCCTCATTAATTGTAGGTAACCCAGCACAATTCACTTCACATTAAGAAGGAATAGAAAATATCGACGTCTATACCAATGTCGCATAGTTAAGCAATTCACTATGCAGAGGAAGCTAAAGCTCAGAGAGGCTAAGTGTCATGCCTGCAACCATACAGCATTGAGTCAAGATTAACTTTTTCTGAAACACAGCAGTGGTTTCTCCACTGTCACGTCACTGCCTCCATGTTAATCAATTATGAGAATAAACGAAAACTGGCCATCCAGGCTGATCTTCATAGACTGGGGATTTTGTCTCTCTTAGTGTTCTGATTTTTCTCCACAACTGCCTGTAAGAACAAGTGTTCTATTTTATGCTTCATTTGAACTGCTCATTTCATACAAGGCTACTGCTTACAAATCTGAGTATTGTCCACTACTCCTGGCTTGTTGGGAGATTAAGAGTGAACCAGTGAATGGGCTTGTGCTTCTGTTTTACTTTCCTGTAAAACAGAGACATATTGGAAGTTCTCATAGGAAGTAAAAGTAGCCAGAGTCAGAGAGCACTGGGCTCCATGGAAGCCTCTAAGAAACTTAGTGGCAAGAGATTGGGAAGAGAATTTTTGTTTGTTTTCTTTTTGAGCACACAAGGTTTGTATGGATTTCATTTGATCAGGTGAAAAGCCTATAAAGAGAAAGAGGTAGAATGAGGTTTCAGCAGCTATATTCTCCAGTGACTAATAACTGGCAGTGGCAACCAGGGCCTAAGTGGAAGCGAGCAAGTTCGGCAGGGATTTAACTCACACCCCAAAGGGGAAGTCTGTGTATGGGTTGTTTGTTCAAATAACAGTTTAACCTGGGAGTTTAATACAAGGTATTCAAGTGAAGTGAAAAGTAAACTCCACTCAGCAAGGCAGCAAGATCAGGAAGGAATTTAGCTTGATGATGGACAGGAAATAAGTGTGTGTGTGATCTTCCTCTCCTAGACAGAAATGGTCAACACTGGATTTCACAGAAATCAATCACAATGCTCGTAAGCTCTCTTTTGCTTTTAGCCGCCTCTCTGATGGTCCTTCATCAGAGAAAACACAGAGGCCAAAAAGAAAGAGTTATGAAGTCCAATTCACTTCTTGTTCACTTCAGAGTTAAAAATGGGGGGAGGGGGGCTGAGGGAGGTGGACATAATTTGAGGGCAGGAGGCGGGACTTTCTCAATGTGATTTAGGAATTATGTGTGAATTTCATGTAATCGTTCTCTACCAGACCGGCAATATAATGAAAAAGTAAAAGTTAGTTTTATTCACTTATAAGAATATGTAAAATTGAGTCACTGCCTGCCACTTGTATCTCCACATAGGGCATGCAAATAAATAGTGCAGATGGAAATAAAATTGTTTAATTAGTGAATATTCAACAGGGTGAACCAAAAATCAAAATATAAATATGCACTGTATAAACAGAGAAATTTAGAAAGCCATGTTAATTGTATCTAGTTAATTTTTAACAGCTTCTCGGTATATTAGCTTTCTAGGTTGTACTCTGTTCCTTTCCGTATTACTCTATTGACAAGCAGCTGGTGCAGTAATAAAACTGCTATTCCCAGATCTGCCAAGGGCTCAGAGAGAGATGAGTACAAGACAGCTATCTACCCACTCACCATTTAACGTGTACCGTTTCCTACTGAACATGCAGATGGCATGGCGGTCCCAGATTTCATTTGAGTTAATCTAATCCCTCCACTGCTCCCACTAGAAAGGAGGGCATTAGCAGCCATATGTCAACCAGATTTGTCAGATTATTCATTACAATTAATTGCTGTTCTCACTTAAGGCCTTTAAGGCTGTGAATTGCTCTGAATTCTATTGCAAACACAAAATTATGAGTAAAAGACTTTAGCCCTGTCATTCAAATTTCACGCTGACCTTTATCAGCTTTTGGCTTTTCCATGGGTGCTGGGCTGAAAGCTTTCTAATTGGTGTTCCATTTCTTCCTCACTACAGGTAAGCTGTCGGCCTAGGCAATAAGTATGACCAGAAAGACAAGAGGAAAAACTCTTAGGTCCCAGCAGACAGTATTTAACTGCCAACTAATAATACATTAGGAGGGTAATGAAACGAGCTAGATGTCATAATGACCCAGTATACTCATTAAGCCTCTAAATACTGCAGGTTTTTAAGACATTTTCTGTCTTAGAAAGGCTTATTTTTGGAACCAAATTTCTTTTTACATTGTTTCATTATTCAAACTCTTTTGTAAGTTATTATGAATGATCATTAGAAATTAACCAAATTAATACCCACACTTTCACATGGCAGGCAAGTCAGGTTTCAGGTTCTAGCATGCTGGACTCCTTCAATCTTGTCATTTTGATGTGTTCTCAAAGCAAGGAAATTTGGAGACTTCTCAACTCTACAAAAGTTGCTACTGAATTTATTTTACTTACTGCTACTTGATACCATAATCCGTAGTTAGAAGCACTTTGTTGTGCATGCACCTTTGATTTTCAAGGTACTATTGAATTTGTTTGGTTATGGATGAGTCTTCTTCTCTATAAACTCAACCAAAGTGATGGTGAAATAGAATCAGTCCTGTTTGATTACATGATCATCAGAGGAACCTTGATTACCAAGAAGTGTCTGAGATTATTAAGCCACAGTGGGGCTGCCTTCATTAACACTTTGTGTGCAACTTCAGACCAGTGATTTTGTCAGATGTTACATAAATCTTGACACAAAGGTTTATTAAAGATTTTCTAAGCAGAAGTTGACAGTTGAAATTTCTGGTATGATTGTCTTATTTGCATTTAAAGTCCTTGTTTAGAGGATAACTTAAGGAACATCTCCAGTGGGGGTAAAATGGAAGGGAGGAAGCTAATGTGTGTGTGTGCTTTTTTTTTTTTTCTGATTGTTGTAGAGATGCTATTAAAAGCCAAAAGATGGGGAAGCCGGGATGGCTGAGTGGGTTAAGCGCTCACTTTGCAGTGCTGGGGACCGAGGATCGAATTCTGGCCCTGGCCCGTGAGGACCCGTATGCTGAACTGGGGAGTTCCCCCAGTTCAGTTCTCTCTCTGTCTCTGTATCTCTCTCTCTCTCTGTGTTAATAAAATAAAATAAAATAATTAAAAAACAAAAAAAAGCCAAAAGAAATTCTTACCACTTTAATGCTAGAACAGTCATAGAATATATAAATGATAGCAAGAGGTTGGCAATATTTTCTATAATTAATTTAATGTTTTCTTAATGCAAATTTGTTTATAAAACAATAAAGAATTATTATAAAAGTTAAATCATGTCTGCGTTGAAGTGCACTGCTTATTTTTCTTATTAAACATGGAGATTTCAAACAGTAATGCTGGTCATCTAAAATGCCATAATTAATGCATTTTCTTTCTAAAAAGAAAAAAAGAGTATTCTCGTTCACTTAGACCTTTCTTTTGATGAAACACCATCTTTATTCAGACTTTTTAAAACTAAATACTATTTGGAGATGTTTAAATAATATGACTCCTGTGTTATAGTTAGATTTCCTTAATTTAAACATCAAAGATGCTATATAGAATATAAAATATTTGATTTATATAGACACATAAGTTTACATATTTCCTTGACATGTATTAAATAAAAATGCCTGTTTTTACAATTTAATGTTTTAGAGAAATGATTACCCATTTTTCAAATAATAGACTATCTTCTCTAACTAGATATTAGAGTACTAAATAGTTTTATCTTTAGACTTATTTTGTCATATGTCCTGGCACATTTTTTTTTTTTTTTTTTAGCCTTTAAGATTTCCTGATTTAAATAAACTGAGGGATGGTGTGTCTGATTAAACTTTGATATTAGCTGATTACCAGATCAAGAAAAAGTAAGCCTTTGTATTGAAGCAAAAGGACTAGCATATGATAGAAAAGGAAGCATTCATAGTTGAAAGACGTGAGGAGATGGTTTCAAGCGGCAATGGCAGAACTTTAGTAATGAGAGAAAGTATGAAGAGAGTAGTAACCCCAGTTATATCAAATAAGACTAGTAGTCCAACCTGGATGGGCTTCAACTTAATGAGTTCAATACTGACCCCTGCTACTATTAATCACAACCAAACAACATGGGCAATTGAACCTCATTTACTTTATCTTCATAAATGAGATAGTTGGAATATATAATGTTTTTGTTTCCTAAATTTGATGCCAAAAAATATGAAATGCAAAGGAAAACCAAAAAACACATATAAAGCTTGTCCATAAGGAACAAAAACCTGTATATCAAAGATAGAAAAATTTTAGAAAAGTTGCTTTCTTTCACATCACCCATGAGAATTTGCTTAAAGTGGAAATAAAATAATAATGAAGTCAGAACTTTTTTATTCAAAATTTCTAAACCCAAGGAAGCTGGGATGGCTCAGTGGGTTAGCACTTGCTTTGCAGCCCCATGTACTGAGGATCAAATCCCGGCCCCGGCCCATGTAGACCCATATGCTGAACTAGGGTGTGCTTCCCAAGCAGGACACCCCTAGTTCAGTTCTCAACCCCCAGGTTTGGCCTGTGGCTGGAGGGAGCATGCCTCCCATGCAGGAGGTCTCCAGCCCAGTTCCTGCCCTGCACTGCTCTCGCCCACCTGTGTGTAAACCACGTTGAAAACTGTTGACATAAAACTATGGAGACTGCTCTGGGCCCTCCCCCTACTCTCTGTCTCTGTCTCTCTCTGTCTGTGTCAAAAACAATAAAATAAATTTTTAATAATATAAATAAATAAAATTTTTAAACACATTGTTTTCTCTCTTTATGGACAGTCTAAAAGAGACTACCGAATTTTCCGGCGTATAAGACGACCGGGCGTATAAGACGACTCCCTAATTTTACAGTTAAAACATAGGTTTAGGCCTATATTCGCTGTATAAGACTACCCCCCACTTCCAAGGCAACACCAGTTCTTTTTTTAATTAAATTTTTAATGAATTACATTTTTCGAACATACCGTAATATACCGTACATTGATACGATAAATGGAAGGTCTCTTCACAAATGGCAATGCCATGAACTTGACCAAGAAACAAGAAATCCAAAAGAGAACATTAACAATGATGGCATCATCTGGAAAGAAAATTACATGAAGAACTTGCAGAAAACGCTTGTTTGTGACTGACTGGGATGATAAGA
>PVKE010050145.1:0-11037 GCA_004027555.1 Craseonycteris thonglongyai | reverse complement strand
TGGTCTCCGTGGACTGACGTTGCGTAATGGGTGATGGGATAGGGAGGCCATTACTATCCACAGCCTCTTTCCTAGATGGGGAATACCAAGGTCAGTCCACCCCAGTTTTTTCGTGTTGCTTAAGAGCAGAAGTTTAGGGATTAAGCTCGATGGAAACCACATTCTATTCTAGCAATAAACTGCTAGTTGCTGGGTGGAGAACAGAGGGCCGAGTAGACATTGGGGGGCTGGAAAGGTGTCAGTCTTACTCTCACTCCCTCCGACTTCTGTAATTTCCTTTCTTGCTCAATTTTGGTTCTAACTCCTCGCATTCTCATCTTGGTAGCTTCTATTTCTCTACTTCTTTCCCACCCCTAGTTAGGTTTTTACCTTGACACTTTTAATCCCCCACTTCTCTTGCAAGCCTTTAGGTATGTACCGCAAGATTCTGTTTTCCAGCATTGTAATTTCCCCTTTCCTAGTCAATCCTTCACTTCATCTCTAGAGTACAGAGCATAAACGTATTCACTTTTTGGTTTTATGATTGCCCTTCACGTGTGACCGACAGCTGTTTTCTTCTCATTACAGTCCTGAAGTTGACTCAAGTGTCGTGTCTTTAAAAGGCGGGTGTGTGTTTGGTGGTAGTGGGGGAATGATGATGGTTAAAATAGAATGTGTAAAAGTCATGGTTGCCATCTTCTAGAGTTTAGTGGTCCGGTTTTATTTCGGATTCTGGACTTATATCGTTGATTTGGTTTTTATTTCAATGATAATTCCATTTTTCTAGAATGTCACTGCTTACAGTCTAATATTCCTTTTGTTATGTCACTCTAAAACTGCAATTGTGGTTTCATTTTATTGTAGGAAAAAAGGATTGCCTATTATTCATATCAGTGGAGTTTGAGGGAAAGAGATAGGCGAGTCTCTGGAGTAAATCGTTACCATGTGTCAAAGGTAAGATGGCTCTGATGCTAACCATCTGTCCGGTGGAGGTGCATTCTGATAATGTTTTGCCAAAGGTCTTGTAGTGTTAATTTAATTTTCATTGTATTGTCTACTAGTGAAGTTGAACAGCCTGATCATTTGTATTTCTTGTTTTATGGATTGTTTGCCTACATACTTTGCTTGCTTTATTTTCTTTTTGATTAATAGTTTCTATATATATAATGGATATTATTTTTTTGTCTCTTTTATATGTACAAATGTTTTTTCCAGTTTCCTGTGTCTTTATCACTTTATGATGTTTTTCATCAGATAGTAGTTTTTATTCTGATGTTCAGTTTGTGTTTTATCATTCTGGATATTTGGTTTCATGTCTTGCTTACAAATGGCTTTCCTACCCAAGATTATAAAAATATATTCTTCCAGTTTCTCCAAATAGTGTTACAGTTTCTTTTTTCTTTTTTTACATTTAGTTCTTTGACCCATCTGCAGCTCATTTGGGGGTATTATGTGAAGCCAGGATTTACCTTTACTTTTTTCCCAATAGATAACCAGTTTTCACAATTATCCATTTATAGAACAGTCCATTTTTTATTTGAAATACTATTCTAGTAAACTAAATTTCCATGTACACATAGGCCTGTTTCACAAGTGTGTTCTTCTGTACTTCATTGTTTTGCCAATTACTGCACAAATACACATATGTAAAGAATCACTACAATTTTATATTTTATTCAATCATATAAACTGCTGTTTTTATATTTAAAAAAAGGCCGGAGAATAAATAGCATTTTTATATGGATTAACCTAATGGTATGTTTTAATACCTTGTTGGAGTTGATCTTCATTATTCTTTTAAACAATTTTAGTTACTTTTTTGTATTTTTCACTTTGCTCGTTTATTCCTCACAGTGAACCTAGGTAAACATTAATTCCATTTTATAGATGAGAGAACAGTGGGTCATTGATTAAATAATAGGTCTTGACCTGGCTGATCTACCTCTCAGTATAGTACAATTTATTTTTATTTTTATTTTATTTTATTGTTTTTGACAGAGAAGAGATAGAGGCAGAGAGAGAAGGGAGAGGACCCAGAGCAGTCTCCATAGTGTACATCATCAGTTTTTTGACAGTTTCATTCCATACAGGTGGACACGGAGCTGCATGAGGCAGGAACTGGGCTGGGGCCTCCCACCCTGCAAGCCGGGGGCTGAACCAGGGGCCTCCTTCATGGAAGCTCGCCCCCGCAGGAACCAAATTTGGGGCCCCCTCACGTGGGAAGCACACCATATTTCAGCATATAGGTCTGCATGGGTCGGGACCGGGACTCGATTCTTGGAACTGAGGGCTTCAAAGCAAGAGCTCAACCTGGGAACCATCCTGGCTTCCCCTCAGTATAGTACAATTTGAGAATCTAATGTAAAGAACATGATGATAAGTTATCTTCTCTTCTAGACTAGTATTCCTCAAAGTAAGGTCTGAGAATAACCATCAGAATCATCTGGAAGCTTTTCCCAAGACAAAGGGAAAGAGGAGAGGCACCTCTATGTTCTCTAGGCCTTTTAGAAAACATGGAGTTGTTCCTTTGACCACATATGTGACTCTCCAAGAAAGGTTATATTATAGACATCAAGAGAATGAGCACTGTTCAAAAAGGAGTGCCCCACAAATGTTACCATAGCAAAAGTGGAAGAGTACAGTGTTACCCAGCATGCAGTGGGCATTGTTGTACACAAACAAGGACAGTCTTGCCAAGAGAACTAACACATATATTGACCATATTAAGCACTGTAAGAACCGAGATAACTTCCTGAAAAATGTGAAGGAAAGTAATCAGAAAAAGAAGGAAGCTAGGGGAAGCTGGGATGGCTCAGTGGGTTAAGCGCTCACTTTGCAGCGCCTGGGACAGGGATCAAATCCCAGCCCTGGCCCGTGCGGAACCATATGCTGAACTGGGAGCTCCCCCAGTTTAGTTCTCTCTCTGTCTCTGTCTCTCTCTCTGTCAAAAATAAGTAAATAAATTAAAAAATTAAAAAAAAAAAAGGAAACCAAAGAGAAAGGTACCTGAGTTCAACTGAAATGCCAGCCTGCTCCACCCAGAAGCAGCACATTGAACTGCTGGAACCCATTCCCTTTATGAATTCATGGCATGATAAGTGTAAAAAAAGTAAAAGACCTCTGTACTGTCAAAGAAAAAAAAAGAATCATCTGGCAAATGAGATAAAATGCAGATTCCCAGGCCCCTGGCCAGACCAAATGAATTGGGATTTCTGCAAGGTGGTTCCTAGGACTATGCAATTTTAATTGCTCTTAAGATTATTCTTCCTGCAATAGTAAACAATACCTGGACTGTGTAGTTTATAACACCTGGAAGAGATGTCATCGCTGATTAATCTTTTACTTTATAGTTTCTGAAGTATTTGGCTGTGAACTGAGTAAGATAGAGTGGATGTTCTGAATAAATAGTGTAATGCTTACACAGGGCAAGAGTTCTGAAGTTGAGGGGTCTTGAACTTGAATTCTGGCTCTGCTGCTACTGTACTGACTTAAGCAAGAGACGTTTAACATCACTGAATCTCCGTTCATTATCTGTAAAAAAGTGGAATGAGGCCAATAGTATCTTCATATTGGCTGTTATTTTAGAAAATGGTTTTACCTTACTGTCCTCTGACTCTGAGGGTGCTTTATAGAAGGATCCAGATGGTAAATAGTGGCTTGACCTTAGTTCTGATAGGGGAGGGAGGGTCTTCAAATAAAATGATATGTTTGCTGCTGACAGAAAATGAAAACTAGAAGTCATATTATTTCTTTCTTTAGTGGTTCTAAAATTCAGCCCATTTTATTATTGAAGTTAGAGAAATGTGGGATGTGAAAATACCTTAATAACAGAGTGTCATCCGATGACAATAAAAATAAGTACATGTACATCTTTAAATGGGAACAGAATTCTTACATTTCCTTTTTAAACTGTTTTTCAGGGTTTGGAGAACATCGATTAAGGAAGCATTTTCCTGATTAATGAAAAATAACTCAGTAATAGACATCTACGCCTGCTAGAAGGTTATGTAGCGTATTATATCATGTAATAAATATATTGTGCAATGTGTAATAAAAATAAAATCAAAACTTTACTTTTAAGAAAATAATACTGCACAAGATCAATCTACCCAATGTAGCTTTATCACTTTGCCTAATGTGACATAAATGATAGTTGCTACTATTATAATAGATATTTAAAAACATCTTTTTTTTTTCTAGTTCTTTTTCTAGGTGAACCCAATAGTTTAAAATAATTCCAGTGAGGATGCTTTAAAAACTGAGATTGCACCTTCAGCTTTCATGCATTCTGTATCTTAACACATAATATTTGCTTAAGTGTTGATTTTTGTTTTAGTGTAGAGCAGCAACAACAATCATTATGTTTATTAAAATGAGTATACTGACCACTTGAAATGTGAAGATCTGAAAAAGTGTAACTGCTGTGAAGGTGGTATTAGTCTGTGTGTACAGATCAACACCCAGCTGACTACAGGACCTCTAGGTAGAACCTAAATTGTTTTTCATCTCCATCCTTTATCCAGTTTAACATCTGTTCTGCTGATGCCGTTAAACATCTGCCCCGTGTGGTTTCCGTTGGCCTTATCTTACAGGGCAGGGCTTACAGAGTGAGGGGGTAGCATTCACACTTAGAGTAATGCTGTCTATATGTGCCACCCTGTGGTGATGGGACGCCTTAAGTAAAGCCACGGTCATCGCTACACAGTTCATACAACCTCTGGTCTGCATTTAACGCTGCACAGGCCTCACTTAGTTGATAGTTAGGAGAACTATCCCTAGAGAGGAAGAAAGAAGGCAGGTAGTACAGACAGGGCTACGGAAGGCTTATTGACAGTACTAAATCTGTCACTGAATCTACTGCGTTTGGGTCTGTTACCACTCCACTGTGCCTCTAAGGCAGGGACCATCCACTACGTTTATCTCCTTAGTGAACGCCAGGGCTGTATAGTGGGGGGGCTACAAAAATCAGTTGATCAGGTTCAACAACAAGGGTCTGAATTTTTCGCCTCCATTTTTTGTGGCACCTGCAATGAAATTTAGCCTTATTTTTGTATTCCGCTGCCAGGGAGTAAACAAGATTAAAGCATTTTGAAGCTAACTGGTAGTGTACTTTGTAGCCTGCATTTCTGTTGATTTTTTTGTAAGTGCAGTTGGCCAGAAGGGTTTTCTTCCAGCAGGTCTGACAGATGTGGCCCAGCCACTGACCTTGGGTCCATACGTCACTTGCTCTTAGGCCAGTTGAAATGATTCTTGGGAAACGATGCCATTCATTTGGTTGTATTCCCTATCTTTAATTTTTTTTTATTGGTTTTGACAGAGAGAGAGAGGCTGCAGGGCCAAGAGCCTGGTACTCTCCCTCAGGGGGCTGGACTTTCTCCTGAGGGCACTTGGGAGCCTCTGCAGGGTGGGAAGCAGGAGAGTGAGATGGTGACTTGTGACTTGCATCCATCTGCCTGGCTGGACTAAAGAGTTGATGTGTGATGTTGGGAGGACTGGGAGGACCTCCACATTGGGAAGTTCCACCACCTGTCAGCTGTGGGACCATAGGCAAGTGAATTCACTGCTCTGAGCCTCAGATCTTCTGTCCCAAGTGAAGATAATATGTCCTCCGCATACATCCCTGGGTATCTGAGACTCATGAAGTATGTATATGAAATAGTTTGTAACTGTACAACCCTGTGCATGTGGAAGGGATCATTGCTGGTATTGTCAGCACCCCCTGATGCTATCTAGGCCACCCCCAGGTCCCCCAAAGGCACTTACCCAAATGTGATGTTGGGAGGACCCTTGGGCCCAGTGCATAACCAAGACTAGGTGGTGGCAGCAATCTTGGGTTCCCTCCTAGAATGAGTGATCACAACTAAAGTATTTCCAGATCACTGCAAACAAAGATGAAAGAGAATACTAGCCTCAATTGCTCTGAAGTTATTTTCTGAAAACAGGAAAATCCAGCTTAATGCCACTGCAAGAACCGGCTGCCTGGTTACCCCTCTAAGCAGTTGTCACTTGCTCCCTTTTAAGGGAAGGTGGCGAGTGAATGGGATTGAATCCCACAGTACTCAACAGGAAGCTTCTGGATGAGGGTAGGGGTAGGGAATGGGGTGAGAGTTAAACATCACTTAGTTTTCTTTTTTAAGATTTATTGTTTGAGAAGGAGAGAGAGAAGAGGTGTGTGTGTGAGGGGGGAGGGGCGGGGCAGGCAGAGCAGTCTCCATAGTTGTACATCATCAGTTGTGACATGGTTTCATTCCACACAGGTGGGTGTGGGGCCACATGGGTTAGGAACCAAACTGGGGCCTCCCACATGGGAGGCGAGCACCTTCACTGCTGAGCCATCTCTGCATTTACTAGTTGCACCACAGTTCAGCATGTGGGGTTTGCAGGGGCCGGGGCCAGAATTTGATCCCTGGACTTCGCGGTTACAAGGCAAGCACTCAACCTGTGGAGCTATCCCAGCATCCCTCCCTTAGTTTCCAAGAAACTTGACATCACCTTGATTTGTGGCCTGAGAACGCAAATTATTCTACTATACTCTTGTGAGACATATGGAACAAATACAGATTTTTTTCCCCTTCCCGAATAAATATGTCAATACACATTTTAGACAGCTAAAGAGACTACACTCAACTTCCTGATTTGGGTCTGTGTGTGCTTGTGTAATGCTTCCCTTCTCTCCCCACTTCATCCACACCCTCTGACCAAATATTTCGTCTCTGAGGTGTGCATACTCTGGAATATTCTTTTGGGATGTGCTCTTCCTTACTTTCCAGGCAAAGCTAGAGCACACTACAGCACACTGATCTGGGGTTGTGAATGTTCTCACAACCTTCACATTTTGGTACATTGTTGAAAAAAGACAAGAGAAGGAAATTTCTATTAAAAATAAATGCAGGTGATGCTGGGATGGCTCAGCAAATTGAGTGCTTGTCTTGCATCCCCAGGGTCCGATGATCGAATCCTGGCCCTGGCCCATGTGGACCTATATGCTGAACTGGGGAGTGCCTCCAATTTGGTTCTCACCGGGGTGAGCTTCCCCTGTGAGAGGCCCCTGGCTTGGCTCCTGCCCTGTGCAGCCCTGAGCCCACCTGTGGAGTGGAACTATGTAGAAAACCAATGATGTGCAACTATGGAGACTGCTCTGGGCCCTCCCTTCTCTCCGAAAACAGTGCAGCCCCCAGAAGCCCACCCTCCTCTCTTACCTCTAAGAGCCTAGTCCAGCAGTGTCCAACCTTTTGGCTTCCCTGGGCCACACATAAAATACATGAACACTAACAACTGATGAGCTAAAAAGAAAAAAACCACAGAAAAATCTTACCGTGTATTAAGAAAGTTGCCGAATTTATGCTGGGCCATACTCAAAACTGTCATGGGCTGCAGGCTGGACAAGTTTGGCCTAGTCTTTGGGGTGGGTGGGTCATGTCTCAAGACAACCCTGGCGTTTTCATCCAGTACCTGTAAGAATGGCCCAGTGTCGTTGATGACTGTGGATCAGAACATCAAGGCACCACTATCAAAAGTCCAGGCATCTGGGACCAACTCTGCCATTGTACTTCTATTCTGAGCAAGGCACTGTTCAGTGACGCACTCACCCAGCCTATGACAGACCTGCATGCTCAAGGATGGCTGGACTGTTCTCAGAGGTCTTTGTGACATCATGACTTGGGTCTGCCTATGTGGGACTGACCAGCACTGTACTGAGGGTCTGTGGCCTTTACTGTTGGAGGATGGGCCTCAGTTTAGGAAAGGCCCTGGGCTCCTACCATCTGCTTCGTCAGGTAGCCCTTTAGATTCGATGCAAGGTCACTCAGCAACACTTACTTAGAACCTGCCCAAATCCAAGATGCCTTGCCACATTTGACTTGTTAGTTTTCTTTTTGTGTGAGCACACCTTATCTTCTCATCTAGACGGTAAGTAAGAAATAATTGAAGGTGATTACAGGGTGAAGATGAGGGTATAAAAGTGGAGAGGGAATGAACGTGATTAAAGGGACACAGGTGGGAAAGAATAAAATTCAAGGCCCAGGGTGTGGAGTCCTGAAGAAGGCTCCTCTTTCTTGTGCTCTGATGTCAACCACCCCTGCCTAGGGGTCTCTGTTGTCCTCAATTCAGAAATAAGCTTACAGAGCAGAGGCTGGGAAAGAGCTCCAAAACAATTCTAGCGAGCACTGTGTCCCAAGGACAAATTCGTCCCAGCTTCCCACAAGCAGGGCAAGTGAGATCCTACCACTGGGTCTGTCCAGCGACCCAGCCTGGGGCCCAGGTGGGTAGGGCGGGGCCTGCCCCTCTGTCTCCAGGGGCTGACACCCTTCACTGGGGGCCGGCCTGCCATGTCAAAAGTCACTCCCTAAACATGGTCTGAAGTCTCTTGGCGTTCACCAGTGGCTCGTCTTTGTGCACAGGCTCCACGTTCTCTCCGGTGAATGGCAGGCACATCGCTGGGCCAGGAGCCGGGGCTTGAGGCTGTGAGGAGGCGGCTCAGGGCAGAGCGCGGACAGCAAGGTGGGGACTAGGGTTTTCCAGCTGCTGATTCCTGAGGAAGAAGGGGCTGGGCTAGGCAAGCCTCCGGCCAGCTCCTGCTCTGCAGCGCCACCTGCTGCTCACGTCTCTCCTCCATTTCTGGACTTCAGGCCACTTCACACTTGCGAGCACTTGGAAGAGAAGGGGGCAGCTGGGAAGAACCTGGAGTTCCACTGAGGCCAGAATTTGTTGCTTCAGTGAGGCTTTGGCTGAGAGTAGGAGGTCAAGTTCTGGCCTTTCAGAGTTTAAGCTCCAGCTTTTAAAGAGGAGCCTTGGCAATCAGCTGAGTTACCCCTTCGGGCTTCCTCCATGAAAGCATTTTGCCCACAAGCCATTTCTCATCACTAGTCTGCATCTCTCTCTCCCCCTGGGCCAGCCTCCCAGGCCAGGTCCTCCCCAGTGGCCTTGGCTTCGCAGATCTTACTGCCCTTGCCTACAAAAGCTACACACAGAGGAAGCTGGAGCTCCGCTCTTTTGGAATGCCGCTACTGTGGGGTGTGTTTTCAGCCACCCACCCCTCTCTTCCAGGGAATGCAGGGGAAAGCCAGCACTGTGGACCAGGGCCTGCTCTGGCCCTAGAAGGTTCCTAGCAGTTGGTCTGAAGGTCTGTGTGGGAGTCGAACCAGTTACCATCATCAATAGCATTCGGGGATATGGAGCCTTAGTGCTCACCAATGACAGTGTCCACACAAGTCCTTCTGCTTGCTTGGCTGCTGGGCATTGGGCCTAAATAGTAGGAGCTCAAGACACACATGTCCCTGGAGTACTGAGAAAATTCCCCTGGTGTCCTTCGGACTCCTGTACTTGTTGATTCTGTCTGTTACAGTGAGTCTGTTCAGCATCACGATGATGACAACTAATGTATCTTGAGCACTTAGTGTGTGCCTGTCTTTGTTTTGAGTGCTCTATATGAATCACCTTATTTCATCTTATCCATCTTTATAAGGGGACTCCTGTTCAGATCCCTGTTATACACATGAAGCAGCTCAGAAATGAAACAGCTTGATTAAGGTCACAAAGCCAGTCCATGGAAGAGCTGGGATCTGAAACTCGAGGCTTGGGAGACTTCCCTCTTCTCCCCTTAGTTCTTTTGGCTGGTCAGAGAATTCAAATGATACACAACATATTAACAGGAAAAAATCAAGTTTTAGTATATGTACACGACAAATTCACATACACATGAAAATTCCAACGACAGGAGGCAAGATGGCGTAGATATGCCATTCTGGACTAAGAAGAGGGAGGTATGGGTCTGGGATTTCAAAGGAAAACTAGGAAATTCACAGGTGTGTGAGAAAGAGCAAACACATATTAAACAAATGTTTGCCGGCCACCTACAAACAATGGGACGGAGAGAGGAGTCTCACAGACTTTGTGGATTCCGCTCTATCTGCCACACTTAGTTCACATTATGCTAAAGTGAATATGCTAAGGTTCCCGTACTGAAGCAGGTTTTTCTATCTGAATTCCCTTAGGTAGGTAAGAGGTAAAAAAAGATTTTTCTTGAGATTGTTGGGCTTTACTTTCAGCTCAAAATAATTTGCAGGCCAGGATGGCACATTCTGGGGACAATCTGGGCCCCTACAAAACCCTCTGTGATCAGATACTGAGTTTGTCCGACTAAGCCACACTCCCTTCCACCCTTCTTCCCTCTCGATCCCGTTCCCCTACCTCACTAGATGGTGTCTCAGGAACAGTCTCCCTCTATGTGGGACCTCCATAGATGTATCTTCCAGGCAGTGAACTCGGCATTTCTTCCTGGATAAAAAGGACGCTTAGCAAAGCACTCTCCTTTCTTTGTTGAGACCAACTGTCTTAGGGTGAGAAGCTAACCACTCCATATACAGAGCACAGTGGTTGAGGGCAGGGGGACAGCCTTAAGGTTTCATGGATTAATAAAATGAATAAAACAAAACTAGGTCCTAACATAGAGCCAACACCTGTTGATTTCACCATTTAAAAGAATACTTTATAGAACTACATCTATGAATAATATACTAGAAATAATATCTAATGATTATAGAGAGAGCTTATGATATACCACACACTGTTCTCTGTCTTTACATGGATTATCTGATTTGATCCTCATAAAAAACTACTGGTATTCTGTAGGCACTATATTACTCCATTTATAGGAAAGGAAACTTAGAAATGTGAAGTAAATTGTTCCCAGGGTGTGCTGATAACCATTATAGTATAAACTGATCCTGATTCATAAAATACATATTTGAGGGAAGCCAGGATGGCTCAGTGGGTTAGGTGCTCACTTTGCAGGCCCGGGGACTGCGGATCAAATCCCGGCCCCGGCCCGTGTGGACCCACATGCTGGACTAGGGAGTGCCCCCAGTTCAGTTCTCACCGGGATGAGACCCCGGCCCAGTTCCTGCCCTGTGCAGCCCTGCCCACCTGTGGAATGAAACTATGTGGAAAAACCAATGATGTGCAACTATGGAGACTGTTCTGGGCCCTCCCCCTTCTCTTGTCTCTGTCTCTGTAGCTCTCTCCCTCTGTCAAAAACAATAAAAATAAATCTAAAAAAAA
>PVKE010050144.1:0-11037 GCA_004027555.1 Craseonycteris thonglongyai | reverse complement strand
TGTCAACTATGGAGACTGCTCTGGGCCCTCCCCCTTCTCTCTGTCTCTCTCTGTCTGTCTTTCTCTCTGTCAAAAAACAATAAAAATAAATCAATAAATAAAATAAAAGTAAGCTGTATCACATACAATATAGCTATGGGAATATTTCTTAAAATGGATTATGATGATTATAAAAAGTATAAGATTATTAAGAAAATTCCCCTCTACAAACTGCCTAGCATGGTAACATAGAAAAACATTAACTAAAATAACTAAGATACTTACTCTAAAGGGTCTGTCAGTCCTGGGTTTCAAAACACAAAAAGGTGGGTCAAGCCGGTTGGGAGCTTCTGGTCATCATTTCCCACGTTTTAATCACACCCAGTTGACAGTTTGCAAGTCAAAACTGTCACTCCAACATGAGGCAACCTTACAGACCATTTCCCGTCACAGAATTATGTCACTATTAAGTGTTGCCAGAATCCAAATTTATTATGCATAAGACCTGTCATGCTACCCAGAGGAGGTGCCTTCCTTGATAAAAGTAAATATCCAAGACCCAATGTAGAGGGAAACGGCAGAACCACCTGACTGGACATAGGTTCCTTTTTACTTTGTCATCTCATCTTCACTATTGTTTGCCAAAACTAGAAAAGTGAAGGGAAAAAAAGAAACATAATAAGCACACACCTTAGGCTATATGCTGTTGCATGTATCCTTGGTTTGCTCTCATCTGACTATAGTAAAAAATCTATTTACTATGGGGAAAATCTAAGGATTCTCACTTTTAGAATTTTTTTGACAGAGACAGAGAGAGACAGAGACAGAGAGAGACAGAGACAGAGAGAGACAGAGAGAAGGGGGAGGGCCCAGAGCAGTCTCCATAGTTGTACGTCATCAGTTTTGACATGGTTTCATTCCATACAGGTGGGCGGGGGCTGCACAGGGCAGGAACTGGGCTGGGCATCTGCATGGGAGGCACACCCCAGTTCAGCATATGAGTCCAAATGGGCCGGGGCTGGGATTTGATCCACAGTCCCCAGGCTGCAAAGAGAGTGCTTAACTCGCTGAACCATCCCCACTTTCCACTTCTAGCATTAATATCCAAATCTAAGGTAGACATTGCTCATTACACAAAAGAAAAAAATTACCAAACAGTAGAATCCTATTTTCATTTAGATATATATATTTTTTAATGTCTGGAAGAATACATACCAAAAAACTAAATATCTCTGGTGAATTACAAGTGTTTATTTTTTATTTAACTTTCTTGCTAACTCATTTTTTATAATTTCCTACAATAAATCTGAGCTGCATTCATAACATAAGAAAAAAATTTTAAACAGATATACTTAATTTAGTCTTAAAGTCTATTAAGTAGGCTCTTTAATTTAAAGAGAGACTTACACAGCTTACCTTCAGCAATGAGCTTCTTATATTTTTACAAGTCAACAGCTTGTACTGTCATCACGTTGGGTTCAGAGTGTCTAAGACTGGGATGCAGAACATGTCTGCCTGAGGATTAGTTCGGTGAAACAGTAAGAGCCTCAGTGAGCTACAGCCCAGGGAAATGATGGATGCTATAACTCAGAATTTATCATAGATATATGATTTTTTACCAGTAGGGAATTTTTTTTCAGGTTGCTTTCAGCCTTGAAAGCTGCTTTTTTTCTGGTCAATGAAGGAGGAGATACCAAACATTGACATATTGCAAGGTTCAGAGAGAGTTGAAGCTCAGAGACACAGATGGAGAATTTTCCACAATTAATATAAAAATTCCTGGTATTATGGAAATGATCAAATTGAAACAAATTGATATCTGAGTGAAAATATAAGCGGACCTGCAAAGATAAAGAGTCAGGATGACAATCCCTAAGAAACAACAGGGACAGTAATGTATTACTCTTTCTTAGGAGAAAGGGATTGGATTTGAACATCAGAACCACACTATATATTTTATGTTGAAATGTTCCTCAGAGAGGAATGCCCAGGAGGCATGTGGACAAACTTCAAGCGGTCATTCCTATCAGGACGAAGGAGCGTCCTAGCTTGGAAAATTGACTGTACCCTGAATTCCTAAGCCAGAGGGAAACAGAAGTTACCTCTTACCAGCCTCCTGTCATCTGGCTGCACGGTGTATGGGATTAGACAAAATGCCCTCCAAGCACAAGCAGATGAGTCGCGGTCAGAGCTCCCTCAGGAACAGAAGTTCAATGACTGATGCCAGATTGGCTGCCACACCAACCACATGTGGACCAGTTCCTTAAGTTACAGGGAGAGAGGGCTGAATAACAAAGAGTAAATGAAAATAACATAAGTAATGTGGGAACAGACAAAATAAATCTAACAGCCCAAGGTAGCACAGTTGTGAAAAGTATACTTTGAGAGATGTTTGCTCCCTTTCACTTCAGAAAGAGGCATTTGTGTGGAAAAGAGAAAAGGTTATGGTAACACACTGAAGAAAATCAAGGGGGATTTTGTAATGAAACAGGCATTTGGAGACAATGGGCCCCACGGGCTCTGGAGGGGACTCTGTGGCAGCGAAGTGAGGGACTCCCTCCTCTGGCGAGCAGTGTGGTGGGCAGGAGGCCATCTTTAGCCACCACAGAGAATATGCTACTTCTTACCGGGGAACTTGTGTGACATGCTGCGGATCTGCCCTGGAATCCAAGATGGGGTTAGGGAGGGAGGGAGATCCTAGAGCTACATCTAGGGACAAACTGGGGTGTTACTCTTGTTTCTTTTAGAAGCATTGAGCTGTGGTGTGGCCTGGGAAAATACTCTTTCAGCCAGTGGCTTTAATTATTCTGAAACGATACATTCTGTTGACACTCATACAACCACTATATAATTCACGAGTTATATCAAAAAATAAGTCCTTTGTGTATTGTGAGATATTGTAGCTAGGTTTATCCAATTGAAATTTTCTGTGAGCTTTCTGCTACCCACTTTCATATAAGAGTGTTGGGAAGATAAAGTAGTATCACCTTTAGGAAAGCCATTTAACAGTGTATAACTCATAAATATTAAAGGCACTTTTACTCTGTTCAGTAATTCCATTTTTGGAAACATCATAAGAAATAATACTAAATGCAAAGATCTATGAACAAAGATGCTTATTGTCATGTTACTTATAAAAGATAAAAAACTTCTATCAGTCTAAATGCTGAAAGTTGGAGATTGGTTTAGTAAATTATGAAAATCCACACGATGGATGTAATGGAACTGTTAAAGTTATGGTTATAAAGCAGTGGTCTTTTTGGCACCAGGACTGTGTTTTGTGGAAGACAATTTTTCCATGGACTGGGTTGGGGAGAAGTTTTCAGTATGATTCAAGCACATTACATTTATTGTGTACTTTATTTCTTTTTTATTATTTTTTATTTTTTTATTGTTTTTGACAGAAAGAGAGAGATACAGAGACAGAGAGAGAACTAAACTGGGGACACTCTCCAGTTCAGCACATGGGTCAGCATGGGCCAGGGCCAGGATTCAATCCTCGGTCCCAGGGGCTGCAAAGTGAGTGCCTAACCCACTGAGCCATCCTGGCTTTCCCCACTTTATTTCTATTATTATTACATTGTAATACATAATAAAATAATTATACAACTCACTATAATGTATAATCACTGTCAGATTCTGACTTACAGCCTGGCAACAGATGCAGCTTAATTGTCACTGACCACTCACTGATAAGGTTTTGATATGAGTCTGAAGGAATTGATTTATTAGGGCCTCTGTGCAGGAAAAAAAGCAAGCTAATAAACTTTAACATGTAATAAAAACCTTCAGCACTGTAAAATAATATGTATTATGACTAGAAATAGAAAACAGATTAAAAATAATCTGAGTTGGGACGTTGGGATAGTTCAGCAGGTTAAGCACTTGCTTCATAGCCCCAGAGACCAAGGATCGAGTCCCGGCTCTGGACCGTGTGGACCCATATCCTGAACTGGGGTGTGCTTCCCATGTGGGAGACTCTTAATTTGGTTCTTGCCCTCTGGTTTGGCCCCTGTCTTGAGTGGGTATACCTCCCATGTGGGTGGCCCCCAGCCTAGTTCCTGCCCTGTGTGGTCCTCACACACTTGTGTGGAACAAAATCATGTCAGAGAAACTGATGATGTACAACTATGGAGACTGCTCTGGGCCCTCCTCTTTCTCTCTGTCTCTGTATTTCTCTCTCTGTAAAAAACAATAAAATAAATCTTTAAAAAAGTAATAAGACGGCTTGATCTTTATTCCTCTTCCTCGCCTAGATTTTATTTTCCAGGTTTACACATAAGCAAGTAATTAATTTATAATATAAAAAAAGAAGTGCAGATACATACATGTGTGTACTCGTGTGCATGTATATTCCTATGCACACACATACATGCACACACATATTTGGTGTTTTGATAGGAAAGCAGCCTCTCCCAGCACAACAGCTGTCTCATGTATTTTATAAGCTCAATATTCATATTGCTTTTCCTTTTGTAGCTTGAATAGTAGTTGTAGATCGATTTATTCTCTTTTTGTTATTCACACCCACCACATATACAACACACACAAACACATTCACACACATGACTATAATATTTGTGGATAGGGACCTGAGACCAAATAGAATAAAGTACGTAAAATTTCTTCTCTAAATGTTTTCTCTCTCAGTTCCTTTCTTCCTTCGTCCCCTCCTTTTTTTTTTCTTCTAACTTTTCTTCTGGCTGCCATGCCTCCACTGGGTGATGCCTGTGGAGTGAGGAAAGAATGAGAAAGCCAGGCACGGGGGAAAGGACAGCGAGGCAAGCAGATTTCCTTGGCAGGATTAGAGGGGAGCTCATGTCAGCAAGCTATGAGCCAAAAAACTGCTGAGATGTGGTCCAGGGTGTGCTGGAGAAGGGCCTGCAAGGCAGAGAGCTTGGATTGGATGAGACAGGCCATTTGGAGCCCCAGTAGACTCCCCAGCAGGGAGCACCAACATTCCAGAGAAAACGAACTGTAAGAAAGGCCCAGGGCCAAGGTGTAGGCCTAGCCGGCAAGATTATCCTCATCCTGGAATGCAGGAAACACAGGGTTGGCACTGAGTTGTTCTTTTTCTGTAGGTCAAAGGGGGCTATTTCCTCTCCCCTTTCCCAATATACTGTTTCCATGAAACAGGGGTACCAGATTCAAATGCCTCTGGATTAGGCAGTTACGTGAGGCAGGCTAAGTGTGATGAAATACAGAGCGACAGGGACTGCAGCTTAGGGGGGAATGCTTGCTTTTCAAACTGGTCTGGCATACTTACATGACAGCATTTCTACTCAGTGGGAATGAGGCTAAGGGTTGCAGGTCTTCCAACTTTTCAAGGGAAGCAGAAAATTCAGAGGCACTTGGAGCTATGTGTGTATGTTTATGTGTATAAGAGATCTCATTTTTTTTTTTTTTTAAATGTTGGCTAAAAAAAAAAAAAAGAAAAAGAAAAACACACACAAACAGTAACATTGTAGATACTAAATATAATAAAATGTGCCTGCTGGCTGGATTTACTATGTGGACCACTGATTGGGAAACAAGTAAGAGTTCTTCTACCCTTTTCTTACAGCTGGTAACAAACATGGTGTCTCTTATAAAGAGACATATTTAGTTCCTATGATGTGCATGACATACCCAAGGGATACATGAGAAATCCTAAGTTGTTCTCTGCCTTCTCAGAGCTTAAAATATTATTGAGGCTATAAGATTTCAATCAGGAAAGTCAGATGATCATGCTATGCAGAATTCTGATATCGAGGCCTAAGTGGATCAGATCAGATATACCAAAGTCACCTTAAAAGAAAAGAATGGCTTTTAGATCTCTATCAAAACTTAACTGTAGTAAAACCAGAGGTGTGAAAGTATCTAGAATATTCCCAGCACTTGTCACACAGTAGATGATGTTCAACAAATATTTCTTGAAAAAAAAAAGGATAATATTAAGAAGCCCTAGGAGGCAAAAAAAAAAAAGTCAGCCATTTGAGCTTAGAGAAAGGGGATGGGGTGAGGGTGGGGGGCAAATTGTTTCACTAGTGATGACAATATCCAATGAAGAGACCCTGAATTTGGGGGACTGGGCATGTGGTCATTAGAACACCCATTTCTGTTAGGGAGCAGGGAGGTATAACCATTCTCACTGTAACTCATATTAAATAGTTCACAAGGCTATTTTCCTTTTTCACTGAAATGTCTAGTCAACCTCCTAATGGCCAATTAAGTTTCCCTGATATCTTAATGGAGAGAGAAAGAAGCCCCATGTAGGGACCCGGGTGTTCTGCTCATGTGAATGGCCTGTGTCTCTTTATAATGAGCATTCTGATTTACACGTGAGTGTCTGGAGAGTTCGGTCAGAAGTATTCCATCTCCCCGGGCGATGCCCGTCTTTGGGATCCTATCTTGGTAACTGCAACTGACCTTCCTTGCTGCTTCCTGTAACTATCTTTCCTTCACTAGAACTGGCATCATGGAATAAGAGCCTATGAGAGCAAAGCAGACAGAACACACGGTTGTAAATCAAAGAGGGGGAGCGAACATTCTGTGTTGAGTAGTCACAGGAAGGCTCAGAACAGAAGGGGATCCCGGTCTTAAAAACATCAATCAGGTTGGGAAAGGTGGAGAAGATGGGGAAAGAATAATATGGAGAGTGGTGGTACAACTTCCTTGCTCTTTTGGAAAGTTTGTTTTGGTGGGGTAGTGAGATACTTGGTTAGGTCAGCCCAAAAGCCAGGCTGAAGGGTTTGGACTTTATCCAACAGGCTTATGGGGAGAAACCTGGGTTCTAGGGAAATGAATGACAGGATGTAATGGATACTTTACTTACATTTTCTGGTATGAGCAGAAAGGGCTTCATTACATTCTCACGATTGTTCAGAATTGACGAATGAACCCTTGACGGCTTTCTGGAAGGCAGACAGAGCCCTCCCCAAGAATGTAAGCTGACTGCAAATGCCTGAACCGGGTCTCCAGAAGACAGGTGGACAATCAGGGAAGACAATGGGCCTGGGAGTCCTGGAACAAGCTCAGCCTTGCAGAAGGCAACATGAGAACCACCACAGTGAACTCAGTTCCCATCATTATTAACAGTCCATCTGTTGTCCTGATGGAGTGAAAAGTCAAGGTTCTAATGTCGTCATGGGTAACATTTCCAACAAAGCCATTTATCAGCCCTTGGAAGCACCCTTATTTAGCCTTTGGCATGGCCTGGAAATCAGATTTGCAACAATTTGACTCCCCCCAAAATTAAAAGTAAAAGAAATCTTCCAAGGGCATCCTGATCACAGTTCCATAAATTTTGGTTGAGCAGCAGGGACAAGTATTTAAGGCCCCCGAGCTGGGGAACTGGTGCAGGTCACCAGGATCTGGACCCACAGCTTTCAATTTGTTTTGGACCCAGAACCCATTCTTTAAATGAAAACTCATCTAGGATTCCAATACGTGAAATGGATGTAAGTGTCAGGGCTCTGGCTGAAGAATATGGAGTTCACCCCAACAAATTTAACAATCAAAAAAAAGAATATGGGGAATCCTTTCTAATGGGCACTGCACTTTCCACAGCTAACCCACCTGTGCTCTATACCTCTAGGGAAACTGAGGCACCTATGCTCAAGCCCAGGGCTCCCTAGAACACACAATGTGGAACCAAATGGGCTGGACTACAGACACACGAATAAAAATTTTTAATTAGGGGAAGCCAAGATGGCTCAGCGGGTTGAGTGCTTGTCTTGCAGCCCCAGGGTCCAAGGATCAAATTTCGGCCCCAGCCTGTGTGGACCCATGTGCTGAACTGGGGTGTTCCCCCAGTTCGGTTCTCACCAGGGCAAGCTTCCCATATGAGAGGCCCCGGGATCAGCTCATGCTCCAGGTGGGAGGCCCCTGGCCGGTTCCTGCCCTATGCAGCCCCATGCCCACCCATGGAAGGAAACTATGTAGAAAACTAATGACATGCAACTGCTCTGGGCCCTCCCTCTTTTCTCTGTCTCTATCTCTCTCTCTTTCTCTCTCTGTTGAAAATGATAAAGATAAGTCTTTAAAATAGACTTCTCCTTAAAAAAAATTGGTTTAACTGTGGCCCAAGGAAATAATAGCAATTGTAGTCATACTTTTAAGTAGCAACATTTTGCATTGTTATGTGCCAAAGATTGTTCTAAGTGCTTTACACTTGTTAATTCATTGAACCCCCAATAATCCCATGAAGTTAGGAACTATTATTACCCTCATTTTACAGATGAGGAAACTGAGGTTTAAGGAAATTTGGCATCTTGTCCAAGTGATAAAGCCAGGATTTCATTTTAGGAAGTCAAAGTTTAGAACCTGCCCTTCGTATCCTTTAGTCTCATTGATTCTGCCTCTTTACCTTGAGAAAGTTCTTGAACTTGGAGGACTTATGTCCAAGTGTCTAGTTTTAGTTTTCTGTTCCTTTCTTAAAAGGAAAGGAACTGGCAGAGGAGCCAGTGCCGGTTCACAGAGGCCTGGATTTGTGGCCAGTCTATTGCACCCTCTTTGTGACCCTGGAGAACACTCCTCTAACGCTGTCGGTATCGGGAAATCTGACTTTCACGCTCTTTGTTTCACAGGAGGGGGACTGTAGCATCAAAGCCATAGCTAAATATCAGAGTGAACAAGGGAGGGCTCCTGGAGACCTACATGAATCCGTTTTATGGGTCTGTCATAGATCAGGTTAATACGATTCTGACAAATAATTACATTGAAAACTGGACAGGAACCAAAAATGTTATTCTCCCTTCTGAATATTACAGCAGAGTCTTCTGGCCAATTAAAGGGCAATGGCACCAACACTGAATTGCAGAGCAAAACTCTACAATTTGTGGCATTTAGACAAAGAAGCTCGCAGCTCTGCACCAACCCAGGCTCAGGCGATGGGTTTTGTCTGATTCCTTAATGAGCACAGCAGCTCCTTCATATAGATTACTGTCCATTTAGATCTGATGAGGATGCAGGGGGACAGGGTAGAGGCAGCATGGAATACTAATGCGGCTTCTCTTTTCTTTGTAACATCCACTATCAGGGTTTTCATGTCGAAGGACATATACATTGAGCCCTGAAAACGGATTTTCAGTTTGAATATGTCAAACTGTGATGGCAGTTTCTTGTTTGGCTAGAAGGATGGCTTATTCTCTCTTAGTTAATTACAGTGGCCTCTGAGGGAAAAGGGTTTCTTACTAAAGAAGGAGGAAAAAAGAGACTATGTGGCTGTGACATTTGCTTTCATCTAGCTGAATTGCACTGAAGTCCGGGAGCTGTGTTCTAGTCGCGAGCTGGGACTCCCGAAAGACAGACACCAGGGAAGACATTCAAGTTCATGGGACATTTCTCAGCCACAGGGGACTTCTCTTTAGCACCCCGGGCTGTTCACTGCACAAGGTCACCCTCACAAGGGGTACACAGGGGCTAAAGTTCAGCCCTTGCTCTTCTCATCCAGCCTGACCCCATTAGGAAGGGGACAGTTTTTAATCTGAATGAAAGCACTGTAGCGGTGGCCCTGAGCTCATTCAGGTCAAGGTCAAGGACCTTCTGCTTGGGCTGCTAGTTGTTAGAGCAACTAAGGGGACAGCTTTACTTTGTCTCTCTGCTGTTTCCAATCAACTCCCATTTGCTCTCCTTATTTGTTCTACCTCATGCTCAGCCTCCTCTTGTGTAACCTAGTAAGAGTGGGAAAAATTAAAAATAAAAGGAAAAAAAGTCATAAATACAGAGAACAGATTGGTTATGGCTGGAGGCACAGGGTAGGGGATGGGAGAGGGAGCAAAATGGGTGAAGGTGGTCAAAAGGTATAGCCTTCCAATTACATGATAAATAAGTTCTGGGAAGATAATGGCAGCATGATGACTATAGTTAACAGTACTGTGTTGTATAGTTGAAAGTTGGTAAGAGTAGATGTTAAAAGTTCTCATCACACAAAACAATTAGTAACTGTGTGAAAACTAAACTTGTTGTGATGATCATTTTGCAACCAATACATAAGAATAATTATGCTGCACATACCTAAAAATAACGCAATGTTATATGTCATATATACATCAATAAAAATTTACAAATGGATTAATTAGTTGCTTGCTTAATTAATTTTAAAAAAGAGTGAGAAATGAGACATATGGTTATGGCTACACTAAGAACAAAACCCCATTTGGTTATGACTCTCTTAGCACTATTTTTTTTTTCACCAGTAAGAACCTTTCCTCGCTAATGTCACTTTTCCTCTGCATCCCTCTCTTCCCTGGTAGTTTTCCAGCCAGTAATTGCCAGCAAAACACTTCTTCAAATGTCTGTATCAAAGCTGTCTTCCCACAACTCAGGTCAACCTGAACTTCATATAAACAAAAGCTCAGGGCAACTGCTTTCATAAGAAAGCAACCCGGAAACGGTCTCTCACCAATCAATCAAAACATGATGTGGAGACTTCAACATGATGTCTTTCCTCATAACATCCTCTAAAGCCATTCCGTGTTAAATTGGTGAGCTAAATTCTCATTAAGTTAACCGTGGTGACTTCCAGGGGAATGCATGCCAGAATTTTACCATGAGCAAAAGTCCCAGTTTTTGAGGACAGCTGCTTCTTCCCATCATCCAAAAAGTTCCGGGGGTGTGGGATCCTCTCCAGGCCCCTGAGCACCGGCTCAGGAAGCCCCTGTCAGCCCCCTCCCACCCCCACTCTCCATCCAGTCTGCCACCACCAAGTCAGAGCAGGAGGCCTCTGGCTTTGATTGAGCATCTGGAACACAGAGAAAGGCCTAACTGTGCTACTCAGACCTCGAACCCAATATTGAGATGTGTTTTCCTTTCTTTCTTTCTTTCTTTCTTTCTTTCCTAGTCTCAAAAGAGGATAATGCCATGTATTTTTCTAAAGAGCAGATACACCGCATAAGATAAAATTATTATAATTTTTTTTAGCTAAGCCTCCTGCTTGGTTCTCAAGCCAACTTTCTGCAGCTCATGGAATAAACCAAATTCCCATTCACCCCCAGCTCCAAATCCATCCTCACTTGGCTCTGAACAAGTGGGCAGGTGGTGCCTCCCAACAGGGCTTGGATGAGCCCTTTTTTCCTT
>PVKE010050143.1:0-11036 GCA_004027555.1 Craseonycteris thonglongyai | reverse complement strand
GTTTTGAACATATATTTTACTTATCTACCCATACCTCGCTGGAATGCACCTTATACTGAAACACAGTGTATAAACATAGTATGCATTTCACACCCCTTCTTCCCCCTTAGACTACGCCTATGACAACAAGTCGATCGCGACACACTTTTAAGATAAAAAGTAGATCTTATATACAGAAAAGTTGGCCACCCCTGATCTATAGTGTGGCTAAAATCTTGTAAGCGCATGATCTCAAGAAATATGAGAACTCTTTTCTTTCTAGATACCATATTTAGAAGAATATACGCAGGCAATTCTCACATTGAAATATCACCATCAAGACAGAAACAAACCCTATGTAAGTGCAATTAAGGGGAAACTTCACAACAGAGGAAGTAATTAAGTAGAAAATGTGTAGTTAAATTCGCACACACACACACACACACACACACACACACACACACAAGTTGGATGGAAAGAATCGTTCCAAACAGAATACTACATGTAAAAGGAAAGAGGAGGGAGGAAACTTAGCATAGGCAAAATTACCATATTTATTGATAGAAGGCCAGTTTGGCTCTGGAAAACTTTTTCTTTTCTTTCCTCCCGGAGAGAATGGCCACATGCCAATAGATACAGGCCTATAATAGAGTATATACCATGGTAACCATACTAATGAGTAGATGAAACTAAGAAAAACTAGTCTTGGGTAAGCAGATGTTCACTCAAAGGACGAATAAAACCATGAACAGCATTTTACAACCTCCATTTTACCAACATACAGTAGTACAGTGTTCTATGTGTCTTGAGAGAAATATCCCTAAGGAGGAGGAACCAGAATTTCAAGGAGGCTTCGTCATCTTCACAGGCACATACCGGTAAACCTGGGGTTCCAGCAGGAGAAAGCACTAAAGAGAAATAACCCTAAGTAGAACCATGGAAGGTTAAAAAATGTCATCCTTATATATGTGTACACGTACACACACACACACACACACACACACACACACACACAGTGTCTTGCAACCTTGTAACATAGTCTGACCAAGTTAAAGTATGAAGAAATTATTTACCATCTTAATTTCCTTAAAATAGCCTATGCTAAATAGAAGTTTTCTAAGAATAGTACATTCGGTATCTACATTACACCAACAACTCTGTAGACTTAAAGTGGGTCAGTGTTTTGATTAGAAATAAGGAGCATTACACAAACTGCCTGAGTTGATTTCTGGCACACCAGGTGATTTAGGACAAGTAACTTACACTTTTTGAGCCTCAGTTAACTCGATTGCAAAATGAGAAAATAATCTTGCCACTTCCTAGCATTGATATGTGGGTTAACGTAAAATAATTGGAGGTGATTGGCACATAGTTATCAGTAGCAAATTTTAACTATTTTTATTGTTATAAAATTAAATGTATTATGTTTATACCATATGCAATTAAATTCTAATATGGCTATAAAGAAAAATACTGAAAGTGTGTTTTATTGTGACCATCAATTTTTGTTGACATGTGTGTGCACAAGCAAAAACTACATAAACTCATGCCCACATCTCTATTTTTTCTATGCTTTAGAATCAGCCTTTTAGAGGAAAATAAAGAAGTTTGTCTCAGAGAGGACAAGTAACTCATCTCATCTCCCAAAATGCTATTTTGCCAATACTCCTTTATGTGCCACATTCTGCTACACTCATCTGGCAATATTTCAAAACCATATTCTAAGCCACAGAAGATGACTGAGTCTGAAGAGCAATGAGTCACAATTAACCTAGATTCAAGTTCACTGACTAATGAATTCAAAGTCAGTATAATACAGAGGGAGAAAACATTGTGTTAAGATCTAAGTGAAGAAAATTTGCATTCTTGATTTTTGGAAACTTCTTGATAAAGAATCTCCCTAGATTCCTTCTGCAGCTGAGTTTCTGAAATTATACAGTAGTTTTCACTACATTTAGTAAGGGAAAGGAGGGTTGGCACATGCTCATTCCGATTTATATGTAGGACCCAAAGCACTGTCAAAGAAAACAAAAAAGCATACAGAATTATCTAGTAAGTGAAGTTTTCCAACAATGAATTTCAGTACACAGTGACATTTCTGGGAAGAGAAAATTTCAGGAATAAGTTGAATGATGAACTGGTCAGAGAGATGGGATCTTATCACATATACACATACATATGCTGTCTAGAAAGTATCCAGCCATGTAATATTAAAAATAGAGGCATTTATGGCTGAAATTTTTTCCAGACAGCCCTCTATATATACATTTAATATACATATACTCCTAAATACACATACACAGTGGAAAATGTTCTACCTAGTCCAGTGGTCAGTAAGTGATTAAATACTCTACAAATGAGAATTAGGTGCTATTGCATAAAGCACAACAAAGTAAAAACCATCCATTAAGAAAGCTATAGTAACATAAATCTGTTTATGTGAGTTATAGCTAATATTTAGATGGAGTCAGTAAAAAACTATAAATAAGTAATAATTTAAAATTAGGTCCTCTTACTAATTCTAACATTGTGCCTCTTTTGCATTAGAATTGGTAATGAGTCGATCACTAAATTGTTAATATTCTTTATGTTTAAAAAATTGTAACTCATGCTGCCAAAGATTTTAAGCATACTTTAGCCTCACCTCACATTTAAGTTACCTTTAGATTTTGCTTATTTATCATTATATTTATTCTTCTGCATCTGAGGATGAATGCTTGAAGAAATGGGATGCTTACACACAGAGACTGAGCATAAATGAATATAATGGCACTAAAATGGCAAGTAACAAGATTCAGTGTGTCCATGCCCATAAAATATATCTCTAAAGGCCATTTTCTCTCTTCTCATGGACCAACATAACCATCTTTGTTCAACTAAATAGAATTAGTTAGAAACTGAAAGAATAGAAAAACATTTTACAAATGTCTAGTTTTCTAACATTCTTAAAATAAAAGGGGTATAAAGAATTTAAAGTATTAACAGAACTTGTTTTAATCTTTTGGAATAAAGATCAAATCTAATTTTTAAAATTTGGAAGAAAAACATGTTTTCTATCAGATGTGGAGTTTTACTTAAATTTTCCCTTTGTTTCTATATAGTATAGCTCAGATGTCTGCGGTAGGTTCTATGATCCCAATTGGTACTGGGTCCTTAGTAATAATTTGGTGCCAGAGATTGCTTTGAGCTTTTCAGGACTTAACCGTTCAAATGGTGCTCCCTTGGAAAATTACAAATCAGAGCGCAGGCATTAACTGAACAAATGCAATCACACTCTATTTGGTGTGGGTTTGTGTGATGAAAGAATATGTAACCTCAACAAAAGTAGATGATTTGGGGACTAATGGAGGCACAATAGGGAGATGAAGCTCTTGCCTGCAAGCTTAGAGACTGCTTGTGTAATTTTCCTCCTGTCTAATGACCTTAATATGCACAACTGCATATTCTTATTATTGCTTTAATTTTATTGGACATATGTAATCTATGTATCTGCCTTTGTGGGTCCTTCTAGTTCTACTCAAGGCAGCTGCACTTGAAGCTTAAGGATTTGCAGCTGTTAGAAACTATACCAGGAAAGTGAAAGTTTGGCACTGGTTTTCATAGTTCCTACTGTGTAGAAGTTTGGCAAGAACTCTGGAAAGGGTATGGTGACTTAAAGAATGTTTGTAAAACTTTTCCCCATAGTTGTGGTTCTGAGCACATGAACATAAGGGTGGTTTATTTTGATTGCGGGTATTTAGGTCCTATTCATACAACTATCATGAGGGCAAAATAATCTGAGACTGTGCTTAACTTTTTTTTCTTTGTGAAGTATAGCAAAGAGAAGAATGTTATGAGGTAGTCTGAAGGATGTTCCATTTTCTTAATTTCAACAGTAGTTTTCAAAGCCTTAACATGATCATTTACATTGACAACATATTAATGGCAGTGTTCCTGAAAAAGATTCAATATTCATAGAATAACCATTTACCCTCATGTGTTAATAATGGGGAAACTAATTCTCTTACTCAAATCAATACTTAGGACATTTGAAGCCATTTTAGGGAGAAAGAAAAAGCAGGAAGAATTAAAAAATCTCTTTAGAAAGGAACGAATTAAAAAGTACAAGTTAATTATTACACAGTAGTCATGGGGATATAGGTTAGTATAAGAAATATAGTCAATAATATTGTCATACTTATGGTGTCAGGTAGGTATGTTTATTGGATGATAGATAGGAGGGATTTGTGGAGGCAGGGTAAAAGGTGAAGGGATCAAGAAATACAAATTGGTAGGTACAAAGTAACCGTGGGGATTTAAAATAAAGCATGAGGAATATAGTCAATGATACGGTAATAACTATGCATAGTGTCAGGTGGGTACTAGACTAGCCAGGGGGGCTCACTTCTTAAATTGTATAAATGTTTAACCACTGTTCTGTGTACCTGAAATTAATATTAAGTAATACTGAATGTCAAAATAAATAAATAAATAGTAAAGTGTAAAAAACTCAGATGATTAACATTCATAATGGTACATAAATGTAGAAGAATTGGAATTTTCTCCCTTGCCTCTCTTCCCTCACCAGGAGAAAAAATCCAAGTAAGTTACTGACATGTCTCATGTAAAATTGACTAGAAAGAAAACATCCTGCTTTGTTTACCTAGATAAATAAAGGTAAACATTTGTGAATATTTAACATGAACACTTTTATGGAAAGATCGGTACTTGTTTTAATCTTGCATTATCTACAATTTCTGTTTGTTAATGTTGAGTTATTATTTGACAAGCCCATATCTGAATGAGCCAACCTGAGAAAATATTGAGCTATATATTTTTCTTTCCAGATAAATAGTGGGGAGAAATGTTAAGCTTTCTAAGTTGTTATTTCTGAAATATTTCATATAAAAGTTATCTAACTTAATTAAGTACCGTCATTTAGCAATACTATACTTTATTATATAAATGTATAAATATTTTATACACATTATAAGTTAAATCAATTTATCTACTAAAAATAATAGTATTTTCAAATTATAAAGTTAAAGTACAAATTGATAGCTACAAAATAGTCATGGGGTTATAAAGCACAGCACAGGGAATATAATCAGTACTATTATAATAACAAAATATAGTACCAGGTGGGTACTAGACTTATCAGGGGATCACTTCATAAATTATATAAATGTCTAACCACTATGCTATACACCTGAAACTAATACAAAATAATAATTGAATGTCAACCGTAATTGAAAAATAAATTAAAAAAATTCCTGAAACCATGTTTTGAGCTTTATAGTTAATTACTTTCTTAAGAATAGAAATAACCCTAAAATCATCAACATGAATTTTATAGTTATAATGTTAAGTACAAACCAGACTCCAAAAGTATCTACTGCATGTCTCCATTTGTATGAATTTCACGAAAAAGAGAAACTAAACTATAGTGATAATTGTTGGTTTTACATGAGGGGCTGCTAGCTATAAATTGCCATTAAGTAACTGTATATATTTATTTCAGAGATGTGTGTGTTTGTGTGTGTCTGTTGTGTGTGTGTGTCAAGTTGTAAAATGTATCAAGTTATATAATTAAGAGTTGTTTACTCAGTACTTAGTACTGAGGTAGTTTTTTCTGTATTGGAGCTATATGATCGAATTAACATTTTTCTATTTAACATTTCTCTCCTGGCGTCGTGTTCTTCATGTTTCCTCACTAAATAAAACTTTATATTTTCAACTCTCTTCTTTTTAGTTCTTCTACAACTTTTATTTTTCCTACCTCCTTTCTTTTTATCAATAAATATTTTTAAACCTTGATGATATCCTAACATGTACTAGGTGCTGGGGATACAAATGAAATGTAAAAATAGGTGTGGTCCTTCTCTCACAAAGATTAAATTGTGGGAAAATAGATAAAGCCTAAGTCTTCTTTTCTTTCTCCACTATAATCTCTAGATACTCTCATATGTACCCATGACTTCAAAGAATAACTATTTAAAGATTTTTTAACAACAGTATCTCCAGACCGCTCCTTTGAGCTCAAGATTTACATCTGTGCTTGCTTTCTTGACGTCTTCAGGGATATCAATATATCCTCCTCGAAAATAATATTCTTGTTGCCTTGAGTCCCCCAAATTGACCTACTAGTATTCCTGTGTCAGTGTTAACATCTGTTCTGTCACACAAGCCAACAACCTAGAATTTAATCTTGACATATCTTTTTCTTTATGTTTTACATCAACATATTTTCATGACTTTTTATTTAATTTATTTCAATCTTTATTGCATTATTCACTAAAATGTCTCTCATATGAATACATACTTTTTTCTTTTCATTGCCCAAACTCTTGTTCATATCATATCATCTCCCACATTGTGCCCAAATATACTTGCCAGGAACTTTTCATAGTGTCTGTGTGCCTGATATATTACAGGGCCCAAGCAAGTGCTTTGCAATGGTGATGTGTGTGCTAATTCCACATAATCAGGTATAAAGCTGTACATTTTCACTGAAAACAATCAATATATTTTTAATCCAACAAAAGTTTCTTGTGTTTAGAACTTCATTATTTTAAAACAGAAAAAAATATTTTCTTAGTGATTGGACATGTACCCCAGGAAATTCATAAACCAAAGGCTTAAATTGCATTTACACAGGTAATAGTGAAGGTCACTGAATTTTATATTTCTCTGTTTTTAAGATGTGTTTATTAGTAACAATAAATATAGTCACCTCTATTTTTAATTTACCTTGTTTAAAAATACAATGTCTGCTATACCATATTTATAGGCTAATTTTAGACTTCTTAGAAAGTATCATTAACAGTGCTTCCTAATATCCTAAAAATGATTCTGAGCACACTAATACCAATAAGTACCTAAATCCTTAATTACTGTGGTTATTTTATTCTTATAACTTGTATATTTGAATTGTCTTTATATCTAGTTTACTGTTTTAAGAAAAATATTAAGTAACCTTTTAAAATGTAACAAACTAAATCTGTCATGTATATGCATGTTCTCCCTGTATAAGCTTTAACTAGCTGCACATCTAAAAAATACTTTCTAATGTGACACTTCAAGGTTTGTATTTGTGTATGTATGTGCATAAGCTTGCACACATGCTTCTGAGTTTACATAACCTTGTATTTATACTACTAATCTTTTATCTTGAAAATAATTTAGGGAGGATCACAAAATATACACAACCCATCTTATCTTCACTTTTAGTAGTCACTAACAATTCTGCAACAGCACTACGTATCATGACAGATTTAGTGCAACATGGCTACAGTGTGGGGTAAACAGAGGATACATTTCTGTAAAAATAGACTATTGTAGCCTGGGAAGCATCTATGACTATCAGAAAGTAAGCAGGTTAGAGTCAGATGGCCACATCATTCATTTACATTCACTGTATTCGCAAATATTTATTAGGATCGAATAAGGGGAGACTAATATCACATGGGCAGCTAATGGGTAAGAAAGTTCTAACTGGTAAGGACAAATATCAAATTAATCTGTAACAACTATATACTGCACATAACATATTTAATGTAATATATATATACACACACACACACACACACACATACACATATATACACATATATATACACACACACATATATATATATACACACATACATATACATACAGATACATGCATATATAGCCTCTTTTTTTTTAAATATAAAAGATGTGATTTAGAAGTTTGGTCACCAATTATACCAATTCTCAGAATATCCTGACATTTAAAAAAACAAAAAAAAAGTGATCTAGGAATATAAATGTTATCATGAGAGATGAGAGACTCTTCTCTGTGAGATAAATTATCTCTTTGTATATTTTCCAGATACCTAATAGATTTCTGTGATCATACATAATATATATTATATAGTAGATATAAAGATTCAGATGAGTAAAGTATAGTTCAACATAGATGAGTAAATTAATATGAAATATGAAGAAAACATTTTTCTTTTATTGTCATTATAAAACAGAAACTGACATGCTATGCTATTCATAGAGTTGAAATCAAATTTTGAAATGTTGCTTTTTTTAATAGTATATTTTGGGGAGACAATAAGAAAGCTTTGGTGATCACAACATTAAAGTGTCGTAAAACATGGAATCTAATGTAATCAGTCATTTTGACTGTGTGCTTTCAGGTCGGTATTGTTTATTGATTTTATCCTCTTCTCAAACCATATGTTAAATTGCAAATACTGACATTACTTCATTAAATCATATTATTCTTTTTTGTGTCAGTTACCTATTGAGAACATATGCTATCTTGACACACTAATGCTTACACTCAAGTCAAATACTATAAACTTACTTCTCTAAAAAAAAAGAGAGAAAGAGAGAAATAAAAATGTCACCATATTCTAGTTGAATGTGAAATTTTACCCAAATAATATTATAAACATTTAAAATAAAATTTAAAAAAAGCTTATAGTGATATAATAACAAATTCACAGAGTTCTTGGACAAAAAGGATATATTATAGAGCATTGGCAATGTATTACCCTTTTTTACAAAGTAATTGCTCACTCTTTGTGACACAGTTAAGAAAACTTAGACCAAAAGATTTGTGCTCAACTCAACTGACTCTAATTCCTTAAATGGTAAGATGATTCTGAAATAATTATCTCAATAAACAAACCATTTCTTATTTAATATTTTAATACAAGAGAGATGTAACATTTTAAAATATATTTTACTATTAACTGTAAGGTGTGTATCTGAACCATAAGTGTGCTATCTGAACCATTATCGCACCCATTTAATTTCCACTTTCATTCCCCTTTTATTCTTTTTTCTGGCCCCATTGAGTTGTCAGCAGTTTAGACAAAGTTTCTTTTAAAAGAGTTTTATACAGCCAAGCTATATAAGAACTATATAGTCAAGCAACAGTGAGATGAATACTAAATCACATGCACAGTAGTTTTGATTCTGCTAAACACTGATAGAGATAAAAACAAACAAACAAACAAAAACAGTACTGCTGGAATTTTTCTGCATTTGGGGCAGGAGGGTTGAAACTACTCTTTCAATTACATTTTCTTTTTTTTTTAATTCTTGCCTATGAAAGAATCTGATGCTAGCACTTTTAGATGTGATTTTTACAAATGTCATTTTTTCTGACCTCATGTATAATATATGCATCATCATGAAATACAAATAGATCTATAACTGGTATTTGGTAGGTAACTGGATGAAGTTAACAACAACAAAAAAAAGAGACAAAAACAAAAAGCTTAGAATCAGTAAATTCAATTTGTTTCTCCAAAAATGGCATAAAAATATAGACTTTTATTCTTTTTATCATAGTAAAATTTATTCTCCTAACCAAGTCACAACATCAATTCATGTACCACTGTAACTTCATTAGAATAAAATATAGCATCTGCATACCAGAACTTCATGACTGGATGAGGACAACACAGATCATTTCCAGTTAAGATTCCTGGGGAAATTAAGTATACAGAATGGAATGCACTAAATTAGAATGTCTATAAGATGAGAGCAGAAGCAACTGTTTTGACTAGAAACCAAGCCTTCACTGTTTCACAAGTTTAGTATAACAAAAACAAAGTTGCCTTTGAAATTCTTAGTTTCGCTCAATTTCTCAGCTGTTTTGTAGGATAAAACAATTAAATTTATTCAATAAAATAGAAATTGAACATATCTTTGAGTATAGACATATATCATGTTCATGTAGATTGATTTTGTAATAATCGAATAATCAGAACCTATATAAAACTTTTCTAAAAAGCCTGAATTTACCAAGTCCATGACTAACTTTTACTATCACAAGTAATTCTCAGTATAATATTTTTCTTTGTATTATTAAAAAATCTGATGGGGATGCCGGGATGGATTTGAGGGTTTAGTGATTGTTTTGAAGTCCTGGGGTCCGAGGATTGAATCCCAACCCTGGCCTGTGTAGGCCCATGTGCTGAACTGGGATGTGGCTCCCAGTTCTGTTCTTACTGAGGTGAGCTTCCCATGTGGGAGGCCCCTGGTTTGATCTCCAGCACGTAGGGGTGTGCCTCCCATGTGGGAGGCCCCTGCCCAGTCCCTGCCCTGTGCAGCCCGCCTCCTACCTGTGTGAAATGAAACTAATTTATGTCAAACACTGATGATGTATAACTATGGAGACTGTTATGGGCCCTCCCCTTCTCTCTGTCTCTCTCTGTTGCTGTCTCTTTCTCTGTCAAAAACAAATTAATCGCTTTTTAAAAATCTGATCAAGAGTTCATAACATATTGTTTCCACTTCAAAATTCTGTCTGCTGGATCTAGAATATCAAGAAGCAGGAAATTAAAGGAAGTTGAAAAATATATGAGCCCATGTTAAAGTGTTTTAAGCAAGAAGATGAGAAATATAAGACTGATTTGTAAATCCTTGAGAATATACTTTCTCAATGCATATTCCCTGGTGAATGAAATGTGAATGAAAAACCTGGTCAATGTGAAATGCCCATGGCCTTCATAATGTTATAAATGTAAATAAGTGGATACCAGGAAATGAAAGAAAACAGCCTAGGAAAAGTCTCCAGAAATGGTTTTAACAAGAAATGGCAATGCTATACAAATCTCTGTTACATTTACAGTGTGTATATTAGGTTTTACAGCACTTATTTATCCATTATGCACAGTAAAAAATATGGATCTTTGAATATAAAAATATTATATTATATTATTCTTTTGAAAATTATGTTAGTATTTTTTAAATGGGTAAGGATTTAGGTTACACTGATGTCATAGTGCATGCAATATAATGAGTTTTAACTTGCCCTTTTATAAAGATAATTAGAGGTGAGATAGCCATTTATTTATTTTACCTTAATGCTAATTAATTTTATTTCTTCTAATATGTATCTTATAATCAAGTTAAAAAGCAGACTTATACACCTGTATTTATCCTAATTCCAAGAGTATAAATAGAACTCTACTTTTAACCTATTTCATGTTATTATAAATGCCCTGAATCTTACAGGTTAACCTTTTTAAAAAAATCTTTAAATATGAAAGGTTATAAAATGTGGTGTTTTTTTTAAAATTTAAGAT
>PVKE010050142.1:0-11037 GCA_004027555.1 Craseonycteris thonglongyai | reverse complement strand
AAAAGTCCATCTGTAGACATATGTATATCCCTTCTTCAATTTGGTCAAACAAATGGCTCCTCTGTTTGCTAACACATCCTCAAGATTCCACAGAAGAGACACTTCTGGACCAGTGGGTGCTAGGCTAACAGTAGCCAAGGAGTCAAGGAGGAATCAGGGCACCCACATGAAAACCAGGCCAGGTGCCCTGGTCGGGCACATCTACTCTTGATGAAGGTGACCACACTGTGGTGGGTTCTTGGAGGGGTTCCTAGGCAAGAAACTGGAGTGTCTAACAGATCCCTCCCACCCTGAGCCTTGAGTTGTGTGGCCTGCCACAAAGACTGTCTTCCTGCCATACAGTTCAGACGAGTTTAAAATGAGGTCTCATAGCCACAGCGTCCTCCATCTCTACACTGGGGAGGCATGTCCTGCCAGCCACCAGGACACTGGGTGAGCCTACACCCAGGTAAGGCTTCTCCATCTCACATGATGTGTGCATTACCCTCCTGTCCTGGGAAGGTAATTTTATATTAACCTGAAGCTATGTGCTCTTTGGTTTGTATTGCTGAAATGTGTTCTGTTTTTACAGAAATGTGTGCACATGTTTCTCTTTCTTCCCAATGAGAAAAAAAAAAGAAGGGGAAGGAAAGAAGAAAGGGAAGAATGGAAGGAAGGGGAGAGGCAGAGAAGAGAAAGAAGAAAAAAGGGTAAGAAAGGAAAAAATTGGTGGTAAGTCTTAAGAGTTAATTTGGAATATTTGAAAATATCATAAAAAAAACAACACTGTATTTTGATCAAAGATGATAAGGGTCAGTGTAACTGTTCATGTTCAAATGAAAGTTACAAGGATTAGTGGTCACTCTGAGATTAGTTTCCACCAAATGGAGAAAGTGTTGGCTCAAACAAGAGCTTGAGGCTGCAGACTGCATTACTGGCTGTAGATTCCAGAACAGAGGTCAGGGAAGTCCCTTCTAGTCTTTGTGATGGCTGGACAGACCAACTCTGGACCACAGATGACCTGCAGAGCCTTAGACAGATACTATCGCTAAGCAATGCTCGTATTAGTTTGGGGACGCTGAACCTGAAGAAGAGGAAGCTCAGAGGAGGGACACTGTGGAAAGCTCTTCCAACAAACTACAGTTGGTCTGAAAATGAAACGGGTTGCTTCAAAAGATGCTGATACATTCGACACTTTTTAACAGAGGCTTGATGATGACTGACAAGGAATTATCAGGTCCCTGCTTGCTTCTGTTGCCTTGCCTTCTTCTTCTCTAATACACTCTAGTCTCAGCTCCAGACAGGCTAAAATTGTGGCCACTTCCTGAACATACCTTGTTCCTCTCACCTCCCCACCTTCGCAGAAGCTTCCCTGAAACGCTCAACCCTGCTTTACCTAAGACAAGTCTCCCTTCATTGTTTATCCATAGCTTAACCAGGCACTCCTCTGGAAAATTTTGTCAATCCAACCCCGGAGGGCTAGTTGTCTCTCTCTGTCTTCCCATAGCACCATCTACTTCTCCAAATTAAAATCATAGCTGCCGTGTAACAGGTGTGCCTGCTAAATGAATTACTGGATGACATGACACTGTGTTGTGTTTTTAAATATGTAAAGTCATTTAATCCTAGAAGAATGCGGTGATTGGTGCTATCATTATCCCCATGTAACAGGCAAGGAAAGTGATGTATAAAGAGGTTAAGTCTTTACCCAACGTTTCACAAGTTGCAGAATCAAGAATTGAATCCTGACCAGTTTGCTCCCAGAATCCACTGCCACCCCTCATGCCCACGCTGCCTAAGTCACGTCTTTTGTGTGGATGTGAGTACCGAGGCAGGTCTAACGAGACAGCTGACCCGATTCTCTCCAGATGCCCTACAATTCTGTGGTACTTGGGGGGCTCAGAGGAGCTGCGGTCAAATCCCGGCTCCCCGCGAATTAGCTGTGTGCAGATGAACAACCCACTTCATGTCTGAGTCCCAGTTTCCTCTTAGGCAAGCTGGTGAAATAACGACTCTCTTCTGAGACACTGGAAGGACGAACTGACAGCTGTGTAGAGAACACCTTAGTAAGGCAGCTAGCATGACAGAAGACTGAAGGATCAGGACTCTCCGTTCCCTAAAGGAAGGGGGCTGTCTCTGCTACCTTGAGCCACTTAAACTGCAGAGGCTCGATAACTTATGCTTTGGTTGCAGCTTTTTAACTTTTTAAAAGTGGAATCCCAGTTTTTGTTGGCAAGTGGCTGAATACACAGGGACCCAGCGTCCAGGCTCACAGGGCGTGAGGGGATTTACTAGGGGAGCCAAGGACCTTCCATTCAAGTACTCCCTTCAGAGGCGGTACTCACAAAGCCATCAATTTCCTTAACAAAGAGCTTTGGCTTAAATGCCCCTCCAAGCAGTGTTATTTACACAGTCTTCCACTTCCTTTTGAATTCCCTGCCTGGGGGGTGGCCTACCTGCAGTCCTTTCCAGCTAGTAGTTAATTAGGCTCTGTGCCCAAAAGGAAGCCAGCTGGGACTTGGGATCCGGTTTTGAAAAGCAGCTCAATTTGGGTAATCAGAGAGCTCTGTCCGATGACTGAAGTAACCCCCACCAGCACTGGTTCTCACCCCTTCTTCTAAAGCTGTAAAATGCTTGGACCTTGTCAAAGAGTTATGACCACAGTCCGCATGGAGATAGAGAAGGACATGACCATTGGAGCTGTCTTTCCCTTACAGGAAGGAAAAACAGGCCCAAAGCACAGTAAGGGCAAACACTGTGGAGGTGTGTGCTAGCGCTGTGGCCTAGCAACATAGTCATACTGCCATTTTATAAATGAGGGAACTAGAGTAGCTCTCTCCCCTTTTGTGGCAGAACTGAAATTTGAACACATACCACCAAACTCAGCAGCCTGGGCACGAACCCTTCACGTTAAGATGCCCAAACTCGAGCGCCTTGCCCAAGATGGCAGCTCACAGGTGCGAACCACGGTTTGTCTGACTCTAAAGACCACAAGAGCCCGGCTACTATGCTTAGTGGTTTAAAAAGTAGACTGTTACTAAGCAATAGCTCTTTAGAAATGTATCCTCCCATCCTTCACTCTCTATTTATTGAGCCTCAAATTGTTTGCCAGGTTCTGGACTAAATCCTGGGCATCAGATGAATGGAACCGGTCTCAGCAAACCAGCTGCTGAGAATCTAGTGAGAGGGGCAGGTCGGAGCTGATGGACCGCGTAGTAGTTTGCTCTGAGGTACAAGAGGATGTGGGTGCACAGAGGGGGAACCCCCAACTCAGGCTTACCCAGAATTGAAAAGGCTTCCTTTAGGAAGTAACACCTGGGTGGACCACGGAGGAAGAAGAGTTGGTGGGGATACATTCCAGATTTCAAGAAAGCCAGATAAGCTGAAGGAGAACAAACTGAAACGTGTCTATTGAATCATGCTATTCACTAGCACCCCCTTCATGGCTTCTTGGAGTCACAGCTCAACTTTCTGCCGGTTCCTTCCCAGGGACAGGGCATTCTCTACCTATAAGAACTAGATTGGTTTTGTTTGTTTGCTTGTTTGTTTGTTTTAAAGATTTTATTGTTTTTGACAGAGAAAGAGAGCGAGAGAGAAAGACAGAGACACGGGAGGGCCCAGAGCCGTCTCCATAGTTGCACATCATCAGTTTTCGACCCGGTTTCATTCCACACAGGTGGGCGGGGCATGCAGGGCGGGAACTGGGCTGGGGCTCACCTAGTTCAGCATATGGGTCCGCACGGGCTGGGGCTGTGACTCGATCCTTGGCCCCTGGGGCTGCAAAGCGAGAGCTTAACCCATAAGCCATCCCAGCTTCCCCTAGATTGTTTTTAATAGCCATGTAATCAGTGTGTGGGGGTCACTTTCCGAAGGGACAGGCACTGTCCCAAGTACAGAGGATCTGGCGTCCTGGGTGCCTAGCATGAACCTGCCACTCAGGAGGCGCTCAGTAAATATGAGTAAATTCACAAATTAAAGCCTATGGCATGGCTATTCTATGACGTAAAGAACCTCATCCCCTATTTCTCACATAGAAAAGGTATTGGGGGGCCTGGCCTGGAGCAGAAACGTGGCCCCCTGCTTCTGGCACAGGGCATGGCTTGTCCTGTCACTCACTCCATTGAGGAGGAAGTCGAGGGCTTTGAGACTCTGGTGCAGCCCTCTTGTTGCTCCACGTGGCTCTGGACCCCTGAACTGAGGGACGGGGTCCAGCCAGATCCCTTTACTGTCCTGCAATGACGGTTGACAAGCTCAGTTCCATCCCATGGGTTATTTGGACTGGCTTTCTCACAGGTGCTGAAAGCCGAAATCACACTGACTTCTCTTCTGTCACTTTGCTAAGACTCCTTTGTGGGCCCTTGAAGACATTGATCTTGAAACACTGCTCCTAGTGGTGCCATGTTTCCACCACAAAACCACGACTTGCTGCAGGGTCACACCTACCCAGCCATCCATCCTGCAACTCCCCTGAGTAGCTTTCTTGGGGACAAGTTTGCTCTCGGTACCCTCCAAAACAACCCTCACTCTGGACCTTTATTGCAGGAGAGCAATGTACCTGCTTTTACTGAGTCCAGCTGTTGCAGACTCATCCACCCCCACCAGGTGCTTCCCCACTCCTGGTGTCCCTTCAGCCCAGTCTATGTAGGTAATTAATGATAAGGTGACCAGATTTTCACATTGGTAAAGCAGGACACCATTGACCGGGGGGGGAGGGGGGTTCTTGATTAAAAATTTGGTCTATCTCCCACCGTTCCCTAGCTTCTCGTGCATTCTTTCCAAAAATTGGGACTTTTTTAAAACGCCGTGGGACGTGGGACAAATTGTTAAAAATCGGGACTGTCCCGCCAAAAGCGGGACATCTGGTCACCTTATTAATGACCACCCAGAAGTGCAAATGGAAAATGTAAGCAATGGAGGACTTCTGCTGCAGCCACCTATCCCTCCCATCTGCACCAGCCTAGCACAGAGCTCTAAGTAGGTATGCAGCAGGTGCTTACTCCAGACAGAAACTTGTGGGAGACTGGGCACATGCGCTTCCAGCTGTCCTTGCAGGACCTCATGGCTGCGGCCCAGAGGGCAGAAAAGGCGACCCTGGCATCTGTAGGCAGGGCTGCGGCCGACACAGGCTGTGTTTGACCTCTCCACCTGGCCAATCAAAACCAAACACCTCGTCCCTTCGAAATTATTAGAATTTCAGATTTGCTTTACCTTAATTTCCCCTTGGTACTTCATCTGTAGCAGCCAAGAAAAAGCGGCTTTTAGTTTTGTCCTCTGTTAAGTAGCTAATGGTCTGTAAACAAACACTTGAGAGGAGTGCTCCTTAACGAGATCCCGGGATCTTTTCCTCACGTGCAGATCCCTTTGCTCCTTCCCCTTCAGGCCGCCCATTTGCGGGGAGTCTGCTCAGCTCTGGGGGTACACGTTTTTGTGTCACATGACCTTAGTGATCAAGAGATGGCAGACATGACCAATTCAGCTTGAGGGCTTAACAGCCAGGCTTCCAGAGCCTGAATCCCTCACTGGGAACCTTGCATCAATTACTTAACATCTCTGTTTCCCTCTTCTCTAAAAAGCCGGGATCTGATTAAAACTCCCGCAGAGGGTCAGTGCAGTGAATCAAAGGAGTTAACAGAAAAAAAAGTATTCAACCAGTTAAATGAACCACCAGCTCTTGTTACTATTACGAACACTGTGTGGAGTGATGAGACGGAAGAAAGGTGGAAATGTACCTGCGCGTCACATCACTCCCACTTATTCGGAAGGTCTGCTATTTGGGGGAAGGTCGCCAGCACCCATTGTTTTGGGGTTCAGCAGATCCTGGCTCAAATCCCAGCTCTGCCAGTACACTCACCTGCTTTGAACTACTTACTGGGTCACTTTGAGCCTCAGTTTTTCCTTGTGCAAAATTCAGGTACCCATCCACCTCCTGCAGCCTCTTGAAGATCAAGAGGGCAGAGTTCAGGGGTCTGGCGCACCCTACCTGGGACGTGGCCCTGAGGACGGCTTGCCTCCTCTTGGGGTGGCTTCCCAGCTCAATAAATATTTCCGGAATGGAGGCCACTTTTTCAGCATTTGGGGACTTTGTTGTGTCAGCTGGGAAGTGTGGTACTAGTGCCTGCGAGGCAGGGGTGCTGTGGACTTGAAATGAGACCATGCAACAGGTTCTGCATACATATCAATGGCCACCGTCCACAACTCGGCGGGGAGGGGGGATCTTCCTCAGGCCACACCTTTATGCCTCAAAGTGTCCTATGGTTCAGCACACCAGACAATGACTGGCTTGAGCTGGAGGCGGGGGACACAGGGATGAATAGGTGACTTCTTCCCTCAAGGGTAAGGAAAACTCATGTGCAAATGAAAAATGTAAGCAGTCAACACAATCACAACGATGCTACCTCAGGCCCAGCAGGGAGACGGAGCGGGTGGGAGCCTCCCCTGTCTACCCCTCACCTGCCTTGCTCTCTCCCTAACTGGATTTTTTCACCTACTGGGATATCCATCCATCTACACCAGCAGTCGGAGGGCACTGTTTTCAGTGCAGATCCATATGGTAACAATTTTGGCTTCGTGGGGGCCCTACAAGGCCCCTCTTATAATTGCTTGACTCCGCTTTTGTAGTGGCAGATCCCTAAACCAAAGGGCACAGTTGTGTTTCCATCAAATGTTATCTGCCCAAATGGGCGGCAGGTCGGGCTTGGCCATGGTCAGCAGCTTTCGGACCCCAGATGGATGCAGACATGCCCTTTGCCCACTGAGCCTGGGGCAGGGCTTGGCCCTGAGCGCAGAACGCATGCGAAGGCCGTGCCTCCTCCTTTCACGCCTGGAGCCACAGCCTCGCCACGGTCTTCAAGGCCCCGAAGGCGTAGTGCCTGCCCAGTAGGTTGCAGCCTCTTCTCCGTCCCTTGCTCACGTACCATCCGGCCACGCAGACCTTCTCTGACCTCTTCGGAAGCTCTTTCCTGCCTCAAGGATGTCACAGTGGGAACTTGCAGTCTTCACTGCGTCACCCGGCTCTACGTCTCCCTAATTTAGCCACTTCCTATCCAGCTTTCAAGCCTTGGGTTCAGTGTCATAGCTTCAAGGTGGCCTCTCCTGACCCCAGCATATAAAGGAGGTCCTTCACTTATTATACACCCCCAAATAGTCTCACTTAGGGGCACTCTCACGATGGCTTTGAAATACCTATTAGTGTCACTTCCCAGCTTGCCTGGCCTTCCTCCTTCATTGCTGCTTTTCTGTCGACTAGCACAGTGCTGGGCCCACAGCAGGCACCAGTAAACGTGTGAATGGATGGCATGCTGTGACCCAGCAGCCAGTCTGCTCCATCGTCTGCCTAGTGCTGATGGCGTCTGTTAGAGCACGCAGCTGCAGGCGACAGCTCTGGGGTTTTCACACCATCCTGACCGCCTATCCATCATCTTATTTTAAGCGTATTACTTCTCTGTCCAAAAAGAAAAGGCGGCTCACAATTAGGTCTCTATCCCTCACTTGCTTAATATTTCAATTTCCCCCAGGGCACTCCCTTCAAGTGGAGATCACTCTCATGAATATTAAACGTCTCTTGCAACCCACCCTGGGCCCCAAGAAAGAGCAGAGAGCCAGCAGCTAGGAAAAGGCCCTGACACCTGGCCCCAGGGGGCTCTCCCCTCTCCCGGGCTCCTGGGGACAGGCTTGCCCAGATGCACGGCAAGGCACCAGCGTGCACAGGCAGCTTTGTGAGCCTTTAAAGGCCACAGAGAAGTTCCTATGCTTGGCTACCCAGATGCACCTGCCTTGGGCCGGGGCTGCCTTTCAAAGGCAGACATGAACCTTGGGTCCCAATTCCTGGAATCCAGGCCAGCGCCAATTCTTTTCTGAGCCTGACCCTTCCCTGAGCGGCAGGAAGCCAGCCTGGGTGGAGGGCTAGACTCACTCCCTTCTGGCGTCAGAGGCCTCCTGTTTCTTTTCATTCAAGCCCGACCTCGCTGTGGGAGAGGCCTCCCGGATTTCCAAAGGAGCTTGGTCGGGGAGGCAGGACAGCGAGCTTGATCCTAACCCGTGCTGACTCGGGGCCTTTGAATGCATCCATCAGACCTCCCCGTAGAGGACCTCAGATCTTTGGTCCTGCCCCACACGGCAGCCTTCCGCCCCATCGCCTCCTTTTCCTGCATCTTTGTCCCCTCGGTGACCCCCTTTGACCCTCTGGGTTAAAAGAATTCCTTTCTCCTCCCTAAGCCCTCATTTCTTTTAAAAGGCACCGTTTAAAAGCAATAATGATTCAGGATTTAAATTCTGGAAGTCAGAACCGAAAGGGCCCTGGCAGCTCGTCTGGCTCTCCCCGATCCCTTTACAGCGGGGGAAACTGAGATCCAGGGGGCTCCATCGCTGTGTATAAAGCACGACCACAGTTTCACGGCAGGGCCCGGCGTGGGGCCCTTTTCGCACAAGCTCCACGGGCAGGCTCTGCCTCCCTCACAGTTGCGATGGGCGGGGAGGAAGGGAAGGCTCGCTGGCATTGCTGCGTGCTCACTGACTGGACTGCCGTGCATGGTGCCACTCTACAGACATCGTGTGCACCCTTCTCTAAACAGAACTCTCCGCGTTAGATGCACGCCCATTTTCCAGAAGAGGAGACAGACTCAGAGGGAGGATGGGGAGACCCAAGACGACCCAGGTAGTAGTTACAGCCAACACACATTTGAATTCAGGCCCCTCCGAGTCCGACACACGGCCGTGAGAATGGGACTCACTGTCCAACTGCACTTAGGCTAAAAAATGATATGGCTCCTGTCAAAGGAAGGTGACCTTAAAAATGAACACACAGCCCCAACACAGAATGGCCTTATGCTGGGGCCGTGCGTGTTATGTAGTAGAGCATCTACAGGGTGATAAGAACGGAACATTGTTGTCACGGCGTATGAGAAAGGCACAGGAAGGACAATGGCATTCATTTTTGTTTCTGGCCGTGAGTCAAGGGCGTCAAAGCAGAAACAGTGAAAACGACAGGCTCTGTAGGACTGCTGGGGGATCCTCTGGATACTGGCATGGTCTTTAGGGGTAAGCTGAGGGGGGTTGAAGTGTCTGTGTCCAGCTACCTGGCTGGATTACTTAGGGCAAGTCACTTAATCTCTCAGGACATCAGTGTCCTCATCAGCAACATGGGTGTTACTATCCTGATTCCACTGAGTGGCTGGGAGGGTGAATGAAACATTTGAACAAAGCGTTCTCAGAACAGAGGCTCGTATAGTTGGGCGTCCCATAAGTGAAGTAATTTCATGGCTAACTGTACAGATTCTGCCTGGGGACTGTGAACACCACCTCTGCTATTTCTGCTGTGTGACCTTGGGCAAGTTACTTAACCTCCCTGAACCTCCGTTTCTTACTTCTATGAAGCTGGGGTAATAGTATTTATCTCATAGTGTTCCTGGAAGGATTGATACAACTTCTTAATTAATGATATTAGTAACAACAGCAGCACTAGTAAATACATACGTAATACTTACAGGTGCTGCTGTTCTAAAATGCTTCACTTACCAGAAAATAACCTTATGTCATTCTCACAACAACTGTAAGAAGCAGGAACTGCCACTAACCCATTTTACTGGTGAGAAAACTGAGGCATAGAGAGTGTCTGGGCCTGGCTTTTCGCCCAGAATATCATGAGTGAATACCCACATCCACCTTAATCCATACGTAATCACTCTGCCAGTGCCAATCATGCCACCCATCCTAGCCGTGGGATTGTCACCATGATCGCCTTCATCACTGCCACCACCCTGCTTACCACTAGTACTTCTCTTGTCTTCTTTTAAAGGCCTGGCTTCAATCCAAGAGAAGCTTTATTTCAAGAGGGCATTTTGGTGAGCGTTAGTTCTTCCACAGAGGGAGGTCTGAAGAAATACATGCAGCCAGGAGTTTTATTTTGTTTTTTGTTTTTAATTTTAATTGCTTTGTAAGGTGAGAAGTGGGTCATCTGTTATGATTTCCCTTTGTTAGGAAGAAACATAATAATAGCTGCAACTCCCAGCAGAGCCCCTCCCCCATCCCCGGCCCCCCGGCCCACCCCCCCTGCCCCCACCAGATGCTGTTTTCCTTTTTCGTCATTGTTGTCCTAAAGTCTCATCAGAACATCCACCAAGAAGACATGGCAATTCATCTTTTTGTTTTCCTTTCTCGCCTTCCCTGCAAGCAGGCCAGGGAGGCTTGACGAGGGGGCACTAAGGGGGGTGACCCTCGCCCCGCCCAGTGACTGGTGGGGAGGCCAAATGATCTCCCCTCCTCCCCCTTATCTGCCTCACAGATAACTGAGTTATGGGCCTTGGCGCTAGGACAGGGCTGGAGATGCTGTGTGGGGACCAGAGACAGAGTAGGGCTGATGGCAGGGAACAGGGGAGGGGAGAGGAGGGAGCGTGAAAAAGAAGACACACGGGGCGAGTGTGCCCGCCTGGGAAACGCTCCATGGTGGTCCCCTCGCTTTGTTTTCTCAGCCATAGACCAGCATCAAGCAGAACAGGAAACCCCAAAGCCTCTAAGTAGATGTTTGACAAATGCCGGATCCTCATGTGTGATGGGGCGTCAGAGCCCTCAGCCCCATCACTGTCCCGCCACCAAGGGAGAAACTGAGGCTCTGAGATGCTGAGCGGCCTCCCAGGCTCCCAAGACTAACCTGGGGCCTGGATCCCGCCCCCCCGAAGGACAGAGGACGGTAAATCAAAACGGAGCCCGGGAGCGCTCGGCCATCGGCTGGCCTGTAATGGACCGGACGTCCTATCTCAGAAGGCAGCACGTTTCCAGCCCCGGCTCAAGATATATGACGAAGCATAACCCCTCTTGGTGATGCTTCCTGTTCTGTCTGACTAATTCGACCATTACCTTCCCTCCTTCAGCTGTTATCAGCAGCCCGTCTGTACTTTATGACTCAGGGCCTTAGAAACAGAATTCCCAGCGCTGCCGAACAATGCCTCCAGCCATGACTGATGGGCAGGAGTTATCACTTGACCGATACCACATTTTTTTAACTGAAATCTCAGGCCTGGTGTATGTTATATTTTAAAAGGTAGGGGTGCGGGGGGGGGGGGG
>PVKE010050141.1:0-11017 GCA_004027555.1 Craseonycteris thonglongyai | reverse complement strand
AATGTTAAGTCGGGGCTTGAGGGTTAAGTCAGAACTTGAGGGTTAAGTCCCCAAATGTTAAGTCGGGGCTTGTGGGTTAAGTCCCCGAATGTTAAGTCGGGGCTTGAGGGTTAAGTCAGAACTTGAGGGTTAAGTCCCCAAATGTTAAGTCGGGGTTTGAGGGTTAAGTCCCCAAATGTTAAGTCGGGGTTTGAGGGTTAAGTCCCCAAATGTTTAGTCAGGACTTGAGGGTTAAGTCCCCAAATGTTTAGTCAGGACTTGAGGGTTTAAGTCCCCAAATGTTAAGTCGGGGCTGGAGGGGCCACGTAGCAGAGGCCGGGGCTGCAGAAGCCCCCTCGTTCCACGTTCCACGCGGGGCCATGCCAGGGGGGCAGGGACGTCCCCAGCGGGTGGCACCGTGCAGCCCGCCTGAGGGAGCCTGAGACAGGTGCCCGCCAGCTGGGTTCTCCCGCCGGCAAGTACTGACTCCTGAAGAGCTGCCCCCGGGGACGGAAAGGCCAGTAGACGCTGCCAAGACCTGCTGGGGACCCTTCTGCTCAGGAGGGGCGTGTCGCCCACCAGGTACGTCGGGGAGGCTGGACCCCCCAGGTCTGTGACGACCCCATGGGGCTGCCAAGGTCACCCGCCAAGTGCTGGATTCTGAGGACGAGCTCTTCAGCCTCCCTGCGGCTCCGGCCGGCCCGGCTCAGGGACGACTGGGGTCTCTGTTTTCTCCTGAAAGGGCTTTTCATTCATATATGTTTTTTTAATGGCCAACTGCTTCCTGTGCACCAAAAGGAAGTGATTCCGGAAGTTTCTCCCGAGTGGACAAGGCCGTGAAGGCCGGCCATGGCGTAGGTGGACGGGCCCGGATGCGCGGCTCTCTGGGGGCACCCCCGGGCTGGGGGGCACAGAGCAGGCCGTGTACGCGCTGTGCAGACAGGAGACGCGGTGCCGGCCTGTTTCTCAGCAGGTGCGATGTCACAGGGCTGTCACAGAGCCCGGGAGGCTGGCCGGTGTTTGTCGTTTACATGTGTCCAGAATTAATTGGCTTCTGTGCCTGTTGGCTCTGGACCCGGATGAGACGGTGCAGGACAGAGCTCAGACGCACGGCTCCCACGGCGCCTTCTGGACACGCAGGGCACACGCGTGTGTGTGCAGCCGGCAATGCAGCAGGACCTTCTGCTAAACTGCGTCTCGCAGCCCATCCGGGAAGTTCAAAGGAAAACCGTTTCCCAATTATGTGCTGAGCAGGTCGCTCTTGTCCTCATTGTCTCATGGATGAGACTTTCATGACAACCATTAGCCAGTTACAAATGTTTTGAATCAAAGCTGAGAGAGCCTGGGAACTGGGCCCTTGGATGCAAAGCTTGTCATTTGAAAGGACTTTCCCCAAATGGGTGACCCGCCAGGGGTCCTTTGGGCAGATTCTGTTCTGAGAGGAGTGGGGCGGGGTGAGCAGGATAAAGCCAGGGAGACATAGTGAGATTTGGGGAGACCCCAGTGGGGCCCCTTTGGAAGGGCTGGCGGCCGGCCGGGTCCCGGCGAGCCCCCGGAGCGTGTGCAAGTGCCCACCCACAGTGCCACGCGTGTGCTGATCCAAGCGCACAGCCTCCGGGGGCCGGGGCGGCCGCTGGGCAGCCTCTCTGCCCAGGGAGCAGCCCCTCTGCCCGGGGAGCAGCCTCCTTGCCCGGGGAGCAGCCCCTCTGCCCGGGGAGCAGCCTCCTTGCCCGGGGAGCAGCCCCTCTGCCCTTGGAGCAGCCTCTCTGCCCGGAGAGCAGCCCCTCTGCCCTTGGAGCAGCCCCTCTGCCCGGGGAGCAGCCCCTCTGCCCGGGGAGCAGCCTTCCTGCCCAGGGAGCAGCCCCTCTGCCCGGGGAGCAGCCCCTCTGCCCGGGGAGCAGCCCCTCTGCCTGGGGAGCAGCCTGCTCTGGGTTTGCCTGGCCCGGAGCCCAGCCTGTGAGGGGCCTCCCACCGAGGGGGCTGCCCACAGGGGCGTCAGGCAGCACCTCGGCCCCAGGTGCTCGGTCTTCATCCCGGGCTGTAGCCCCAGGGCTGTCCTGGGAGCCGCCCCTCCCAGTGCCCCCTGCTCCGCCCTGGGCCACTCCCCGGCTCGCTGCGTGGGTGCAGGCGGGCCGGTACCTGGCAGGTCCCTCCGACACAGGCGGCCCTGGTGTCAGCTCCACTCACTGGCCAGGCCTTGGAAGAAGCTGGCATCCACAGCAGAGGGGTTGCAGAGGGGTGGCCAGTGCTGTTCAGGGCCCTGCTCTCAGCGTGGACTCTGGAGGGGAAGGGGCATTTCAGCCTCCTGAGGGCACCCTGCCTGCCACGTCCACGATCCACCAATCTGACCAGCTGGCCCAGGTCGGGGGCACCTGGAGGCACAGCCGTGGCCCCGTGGCAGCTCAGGGCGGGACTTCGGGCTGGACGTCCGCACCCCGAGGCCGCCTCAAAGGGGGAGCGGGTTTGCTACAGACCCGGAAGACCCACCAGTGCCCAGGATGACGGGCCAGTCCCAGAACACTCTGTGCCAGTCACCAGCATCTGGCCGGCTGTCCCGCCCGCTCACTGGCCAGGGGCGGGCACAGAATTTGCAGCCACGCGGGACGCGTTTGTCATGGAGCGGCTGCGCTCTGCGTCTCAGCACGTCACAGGCTGAGGACGGCTGAACGGCGACGTGCAGGCGCCGCTGAAATGACACAGAAGTGGGTGCCGGGCCCCAGGCTCCGGGTGGGCAGCCGCGGGGACGGCTCCTGACGCTGCCCCCGGATGGGTTCGTGTACAGAGCAAGAGGTAGATCCAGGCAGCCTGAAGTGCATGCTCTTCGGGAGAAATACCCAGTGCCTGACACGCTCTATTTGGTTTATTCACTTTGGCTTCTCCAAGATCCTTCAAAGCGCATTTATCAAGCGCCCGACCCAGGCACTGCACGTGCACCTAGGGGCTCCCGGAGTAGCCGGTGTGGAGTCACATGAGTCTTCACCTCCTGTCCCAGAGGGGCCAGTGGACGCGGCTCCCCCAGCTGAGGGTCTACTTGGCCGGGTCTGAGCCTCAGGATCTGCTGACAGGGACCTGTGGCAGGTCAGACACGGCGGAGAAAGGACCATTTAACCTGAAGACGTAGCGGTAGCAACTGTCCAAGAAAAGCGCACGGAGAAGAAAGAGCCTGAACGCTGAGCAGAGCGCCCCTCGCGTGGGGGGATGCGGCAGCTCCATGGCCACGCGGCTGTGTCGCCGCAGGAGGACGAGGGGCGGATGTCGTATCGAAGGACAGACTCTCGGAAAGTTAACACACTTGGTGAAAACTAAGCCCGTGGACCCAGGAAGCTGAACAAAGCCCAGCGCTATAGATGTGACGGGAGCTTTACCCAAACAGCAGGGTCAAATTGCTCAAAATCAGTCACCCAGAGAAAATGCTCCAGGTGCTGCGAGGAAGAGCAGGGTCACAAGCACAAGGACGCCGCTGACGGAAGCTCTCTCGCTGGAGTCGAGCGGCAACGTCGTGAAAGCGTGTGGTGGGGGCGCCTGTCAGCCTGGACTTCTGCCCCCAGGACACCAGGGCCCGAAGCCAGAGGTTCTGAGGCAGACGCTGCAGACAATTTCACTTCAAGTTTTCTATCTATCATCTATCTATCCATCCATCCATCCATCCATCATCTATCATTAATCTACCTGTCATCTATCAATCTATTTCTATCTATCTATCATCTATACCATTTATCATCAGTCTATTTATATCTATCTATCAATCTATCATCTATTTATATCTATCTATCAATCTATCATCTCTATTTATCTCTATTATCTATCTATCTATCTATCTATCATCTATCTATTACCTGTCATCTATCATCTATCTATGTATCTATCTATCATCTATCTACCATCTGTCATCTATATCATCTATCTATCATCTATCAATCTATTTATATCTGTCTATCAATCTATCATTTCTATTTATCTATATCTAGCTATCAATCATCTATCATCTATAACGGGTGTCAAACTCAACGAAAACACGGGCCATTTGGTGCAACAAGCAAGATGTACGCGGGCCACATCCCATGTACAAACGTCGCCGGAACGGAGTCAGCGCGTTTACACGCCCACAGGCCCCCAGGAAAGGCGCTGGGCCACGTGTACACTCGTCTTCAGTCCTTACAGGGTTCACGAGGGAATTGTGTGCACGGTATTGCCTCGCTCTCCCCTAAGCGCTATTTTCTTCATCACCATTTTTTCTATTTTCATTTTATCTCAGATCATCGTGGGCCACAAAAAATTACCTCGGGGGCTGCATGCAGCCCACGGGCCTCCAGTTTGACACCCCTGATCTATATCATCTACCTATCATCTATCTGTCTGTCTGTCTGTCTGTCTATCTATCTATCATCTCTATCTATCAATCATCTATCATCTGTCATTTTTCTTACTATTATTTTCTTAGTGCCACAGAACCCACTAAAGGCTTTAAGACATGGGAATGATACATGATTTGCTTTTAGTTCAGGTCTGTGGCACTAAATCACTTTAGCTTCTGTGTGTCTGAAAGTGTATTTATTTCATTAACAACGTGAAACTTTAAGTCAAAAACCCAGCGGAGGTCTGTCCTGTTCCCCACGTTCGCTTCACCACAAAAGGAAACTCTGCCAGGGGCACGTGGTCTGATACAGAAGTTCTAGACAGCCTGCGGGAACAAACTGATCCTCTCTCACACGAATGGTCTCACAGTCTAGCAAACAAAAGAGGGAAACGCACCTAACCCAATTTCCCAGGCCGGCAGCGCCAAGACATCACATCGGAGCGAGACGAACGCAGGGCGGGAACACGCAGTGCAGCCTCGTCTGCAGGTGGCCGGGGTCTCCCCAGACTGTCCCCCAGCCCCCGCCGGCGGCGCCCAGGGCTGAAGATCACAGCCCGCCCCACTGGACGTGCGACACACTCAGAGACGAGGCCCGACTGAATTCCTAACATGTAATTTATTCAATGACTGATTAAAGAAGGGGGGCATTTTTCAATAGCTGCAGAAAAAGCATTAATGAAATTTTATATTCTGTAAAAAAACAAAAACAACTCAGGAAATTAGGAGAAAACACATCTGGGTCATGGTGGGCACAGAGGTGTCCTCCAGGAGGGTGTCCCTGCCCGGCTCCTATGAGGAAACACCCAGACGCACGAGAGGAGAGGCAACAGCGTGCCCCCCTGCCCCCCAACATCGGCCCCCTCAGCTCAGCAGTGGCGATGTGTCTCCAGGTGACGCCGTTCTGGGGCAAATCCCATCGGGGGGCTGAGCTGCACGTTTGGGCTCTATCATGGACCCAGCGGGGGGTAAGACCCCCTGAGAGCCCCCAGAGGCGGGTCGAGCTCCACACAACTCCTCCGTCTTCCCTGCCATTCTTGCCGCCCCCGACGGGCGTGACCCCTCAGAAACATCCTTGGCCTCCAGCTCTGACTGGCGTCTAGTTCCAGAGAGCCCCGCCTGCGACACTGTTAGTGGGCTATGAAAATATCACATTTAAAGATCAAACGTATCCCTTCTTCAGTCAGAAATAAGATGTGTGGTTGTCATCGCTCGCTGCTCTTCAACGCTGTATTAGTGTTTCGAGAGAGGAAATAAGAAAAATAAGTTGTAAGACATGAGGATGAAGACATCTGTCAGTAGATGAAAGAGAATCTGTAGGCAGGGTCTTCAGATGCATCGGAGAGGTCACCGCGCCGGCCAGACACGAGATGAGCGCGGCGATCAAAGTCGTGCGCACCGCGCGCTCAATTAGGCGGCCACACACCAGCACCGGAAACAAAAGGACTGATCACCAGCCCAACATAATAGAGCTTCATGTAGGAAAAAATTAAAGCTCCTTTTCAGCAGCATAAAAGCCAGCTTCAATAAGCAGAAACGCAGATCTAGACGGTCGAATGCTAAAAATCCACATACCAGCACGGAGGGGCAAAAATTGCTGGAATTACTTAAAATTCTAGAGAGTTAGACCATCACCTCAGCAGCTATCAAGACTAATGAAGTTATAAGTCCCTAAAATCATGTGATATGGGCACAGGCAGTGGGCAAATAGGCCATGAGAACATCGCTGAGGTCCAGTCCCGACTCCCTAGCGTCTGGCCACGCCGGCTTTGGGGAGGGGCGGGGGCGCCCCGTTCCATACGGTGCCGAGATCGCCGGCGAAACGCACTCCAGGTGTGTTAAAAACCACTCGGGAGAAGCAACACTAAACCTTTTGCCTGAAAAGGTATAATTCCATTATGACTTGGGAAGAGGGGAGAATTTCTGAAGGCACGAAGAGCAGGAAGCTTTGAAAAAGATGAACTCAATTCCGCCACAATCTTTCCAAATCCTGCACAGGAAGGATGATAGACGCAGGAGAGAGGCGTCCCCGCCTGAGAAGACGGATTATGTTTGTGAACAGAGGGTCACAGAAATCGAGAGCAAGTAACTCCTACACGTTAATTCTTCTTAGACGAGGAAACCAACCGCGCACGGTGGCGGCATCAGCACCGTCCCCACAGACGGTCGCGTGGACTCAGTGACAGGCGGCAACTCTGTCTCATTGAGGCGTGAACACGGGATGCTGGAGCATCCAGATGGGGACCACTGGGGTCACCCCGGAGCCCATGGGCGTGTAAAGACAGCTTCCTGCAGGAGGTCACGTGACTGCTCTGGTTCCGCTGGCCACAGTGTGAACCTGTGAGCGCCAAGGTCACGTGAGTGTGGGGCTCGAATGACGTGGGGGATGGCGGCCCGAGTGCTTCCACGAGATGCGGTGGGAGAGGTGGGAGCAGACAGTTGTGACCGGGCAGGGGTGGGCCGGGGGGCGTCCGCACAGGGGTCAGGGCGTCCAAGTCCGGGCAGCGGGAGGCTGGGCCTGCGTCTGCACCAATGGCACAGGTGAGACCCCCACGCCCACACTCAGCATCCGGGGCAGCCCACCTTCCGTCCCCCCAGACCCGGGGAAGCAGGGCCCGCGGCTTCCTAGAACTTTCAGGGTGCTTGGGAAGCGTGAGAGCGTGTGCGTGCGCGCATGCGTGTGTGCATTTATACTCCCACACGTCTACGCATACATTATACATTAAATAGCATTCAATAACCATCAGGGTAATTGCGTCTCCCTCATCTAATTTCATTAGGCATTAGCGACAATTGCGGTCCTTTGTTCTTCTCTCGCCGTGTGAGTGATTCGTGGATCACCCTTCCGTGTGAGCCCCCAGTGCCGGGAAAGCCTTCGACTGCACCCATCTTTCCAAAGAAAATTACCAAGTGCTTGTTTGCCGTGGGCCTGGATAGGCCAGGCGACCTCCTTCCAGATCTGCCCCGGGAAGGAAGGCAAACCCACCGCAGGGCTGCCTCCCACCCTCCCAAGCTCTGGGCATCTGATTCCGCTGGGCTGGGGGCCCGCAGGCCGGGGCTGGGCTGGGGGCGGGGGGCGGGCGGCTCCGGGTCTCTTGGGAGCGGCCTGGCCAGCAGCTCCGTGTAGAAACGGGGGCTTGGAGGAGCAGGGAGGTTACTGACGTGGGATGTTCAGCGGTCCCTGGATTCACGGGCTGGAGTTGCCAATTTTCTGCAAAATACTCATCGCTCTTATTAGGGGAAGCGGTCTATTTTTAAAAGTGGCAGAAGGCTCTTGAATACAAAGCAGCTTTTGCAATTCTTTTGGATGATTTATTTATAAGGCAGTTTTTTTCTTCTTTAGTTGTTTTTGACAGGAGCTGTGAAATTAGGTGGAGATGTCTGTGAGCATCAGTATGGAGCCAGCTGCTGCGTGTGAGCACACGTGGATACAGACACCGTATTTACGTTGTGTTTACACATGCGCGTGGGAACTCGTCCTAGGACAAGTGCTACCACCTCATTGCCGAACAGCGTACGGCCGCATTCAACGTGCTCCCCTTGGGAAGCTACGCGCTCATGCCCAGTCCACCCGGCCTCTTGGAATGGCCTCAGAGCCGCCGTGGTCTCACATTGAGTAAAACGAACAACAGCGATGAACGGGGAGGAGGAGGACTTGGGATCGTTTTATTGTTATAGGTGCTGACATTACCCTTGAGGTGACATAATTGTATTTGAAATCGGACTTGGCTTAGTTGTAAATGTAGATTGTAAATGCTAAGGCAACCGATGCAAAACCCAAAAATGAACGTATAAGCAAGATGCCGATAAAGGAGAGAAAGCGGAATTGTGAAATGCCTAATTAAAGTCATAAAAGGCTGAAAAAGAGTAAGAGACAAAAACAGGAACAAAGAACAAGGGCAACAAATAGAAAACAGTAAGAAATATGGCAGATATTGATCCGACTGTATCAGTGATCACTTTGAATGTCAAATGGTCTGAATCATTGTCGTGTGCGGGCTGCCCCAGGCCCAGGACGGCCTGGAACGAGGCCCAACACAAACTCGCAAACTTCCCCAAAACATTAGAGATCTTTGCAATCCTCCTCCTGACTCATCAGCCATCCCCAGTGTCAGCCGACTCCAAGTGCGGCCCAGGACAGTCCCTCCCCTTCCAGTGCCACCCAGGGAAGCCAGAAGGCTGGACACCCCTGGTCTAAATGCAGCAATTAAAACACAGGTTGTCAGGGGACCGAAGACCATGGCCCAAGTGTATGCTGTCTGCAAAAAATGCGCTGTAACTATAAAGGCCCGTGTCAATTAGAAGTAAATGGATGGAAAAAACGACCCTCACACGAATTAAAAGGCAGCAGGAGCAGCCGTACTAACTTCAGATGGAGCAGATTTCAGAGCAGGGAGGGGCAGTAAATGGTGTCAATTCTCCAAGAAGACTAATAGTCCTTCATGGGCAAACTCCGAACAAGAGAGTCAAAATGCAGGCGGCAAACACTGAGAATCGGGAGGAGAAGTCGATGCATCCACCTTCCTAGCCGGAGACTTCAACGCCCGAGCCGAGGGCCCCAGTGGGCAGAGCGCCAGCGGGGGTCCAGCTGAATGCAACGGCAACACCAGAACAACCGTGTAGAATTAAAGTCTTTAGACCACTTCGTCCACTAACTGTGGATTCACATGTTTCTTAAGCTCACGTAGAACGTCTACCAAGACAGACCCTATTCTGTTCCAGGAAACACACTTTAAGAATTTTTTTAAAACCTTTCCATCAAATTTGACTTATTACTTTCTTTTTTAAAGATTTATTTTATTGTTTTTCACAGAGACAGAGAGAGACAGAGAGAAGGGGGAGGGCCCAGAGCCGTCTCCATAGTTGTACGTCATTGATTTTCAACATGGTTTCATTTCACACAGGTGGGTGAGGGCTGAGCAGGGTGGGAATTGGGCTGGGGGCCTCCCACATGGGAAGCTCATTCCAGTTCAGCATGTGGGTCCACACAGGCTGGGACCAGGACTCGATCCTTGGTCTCCAAGGCTGCAAAGCAAGTTGAGTGCAAAGCAAGCACTCAACTCGCTAAGCCATGACAGCTTTCCCCACTTTAAGAATTTTAAAAGAACAGAAATCATTCAATGTCTACTCTCAAGTCACAATGACATTAAACTAAAAGTCAGTAATGGAAACACTGCTGAAAATCCCCCAAAACATGGAAATTAAGCAACAAACTCCTAAATAATCCTTAGGTCAAAGAAAATATTTCAAGAAAAATTGTAAAAAATACTTTGCATTTAATAAAAATAAAAACACGATTTCAACATTTACAGGTTGTAGCATAAAAAAGTGCTTAAAGGGGAAGTTATACTGTATTATTAAATGTGTATATGAGAAAAAAGGAAAGATCTAAAATCAATTATCTAAGTTTTCACTGTAGGAAACTAGAAAAAGGACAAATAAAATCCCAAGTAAGCAAAAGAAAGTAAGAATCACAGCGGAAATCGGTGTAATTGGAACTGGAAAATCAGTAAAGAAAACCAACAAAAACCAAAACCCTGTTCTTTGAAGAGATCAATAAAGCTAATAAGCCTTGAGATAGACTAAGAAAGAAGAGAAAGGATGCATGTGACTAATATCAAAAATGAAAGAGAAAACATCCGCATAGAGACCGTGGAAATGAACGTGGAATACCAGGGGAACTTGATAAACACAAATCGGATAATCTGCTTGCAATGGACCGATGCACGGAAAGGCATGAGCTGCCAAAACTCCACCAGAAACTGCCGATGAGGGAGGCCGGGCTGGCTCAACAGGTGGAGCGCTTGCCCTGCAAGGTCCAGGGATCGAATCCCGGCCCCGGCCCGTGCAAACCCTTAAGCTGAGCTGCAGCACAGCTGATACCCAGCAGCACGCGGCGAAGGGTCTCGCCTCCCACGCGGGAGCCCCCCGTCGAGTTCTGCCGCTCGCAGCCCCACGCCCACCCGTGTGAAATGCAACCATGTCGGCAACTCAGTGATGTGCAGCTGTGGGGGCTGCTCTGGGCCCTCCCCTCTTTTCTCTGCTTCTCTTACCTTCTCTCAAACAATAAAATAAACCTTAGAAGACAAGAGAAGAAAATAGAGAAGAGCACTATTCAATTCTATGAGGCCAGAATGAATTCCAGAATCAGACAAAATTGTCACACACACACTCAGGATGGATGGTCTGAAAAGGGCCGCATCTGTCACAGAAATGGAATCAACAATGGGCCGCCCTGGGCTCACCGCTGAATTGTTCTGAACGTGTAAGGAGGAAATGATGCCGATTCTCTTCAGCCTCTGCTACCAGAAGGGACACCGCCTGCCTCATTGTCCCCTCACCATCATTGTAGCCCCCAGACCCAAGGCTTCACTGAGAACTCTGGCTCACTCTCTCTCACGGTCATAGATGTAAAAGTCCTCAGCGAATGTTAGCAAACCCAACCCAACAATGTAAAAAAAGAATTCGGCGCCTTGACCAAGTGTGATTTATCACAGGTACGCAGTGTTGGTTTAACATTCAAAAGCTAACTCATGTCATCCATCACGTCAGCAGATGGGTGGTGGTGGTGGCGGGGAGCACACAATACCTATCGATCCGTGTTGAAAACGCGCGCGACAAAATCCGACATCTACCCGTGACACAAATTCTCCGCAAACTAGGAATCAAGGGTAAGTTTCTGGG
>PVKE010050140.1:0-11038 GCA_004027555.1 Craseonycteris thonglongyai | reverse complement strand
CTGTCAAAAACAATAAATAAATCTTAAAAAAAAAAAAAGGGTACAATGTGTATGGGGCGGGTATAAGGATCCTAAGAGGTGAGGATTTGAATTGAACGTAGCTGAGTTATATGTAAATGGTGGGGGTTCTGTAAGTGTGATGTAATTGAAAAGAAATGTGCTGAGATCCTTCCATATGCCAGGGCCTCTGGAGAGTTGTCACACAGGTAATGAATTGAATACAATCTTTCCCCCAATAGGCAAGACAGATACTTAAAGTTAACTATGGGGTTGTGAGAAATACAATCAAATTGGGAGGATTTGGGAAGGGTCCTGCAGGAAAGGGGCTACAGATTGCAAGCTGGGGATAGAGAACTGAGAGAATTTTAACAATGGCCTGGGGCAGGCAAATGTGCTGGGAGGTGAGGTGAGGAAAGGTGTGTTGACAGCTCAGACTAGACTAGACTAGAAGCCTATGAAAGTCAATTTTATGTGTCACCTTTGCTAATCTGTGGTCTCAGTTATTTTATCAAACACTAATCTGTGCATTGCTGTGAAGGTATTTTGTGGATGTGATTAACATTCAAAATGGTTGTCCTTATATGGAGGTGAGTTTCTTACACAGTTTGGGTGGGTATGATTCAATTGGTTGGAAGGTCTTAGGAGCTGAACTTGTTTCCCTAAGGAGAAAGGAATTCCACTTGTGGACTGCAATTTCAGCTATTGAACAATAATCCCAGCCTGTCCTTCCTGATGGCCTGTCCCATGGATTTCAGACTTGCCTAGCCAACCCCCACAATGGTGTAGAGCAGGGGTGTCAAACTCAATTAAAACACGGGCCATTTGGTGCAACACGCAAGATTCACGCGGGCCACATCACATTTACAAACGTGCTGGAACTGAGTCAGCGCGTTGATACACGCCCACAGGCCCCCAGGAAAGGCACTGAGCCACGTGTATACTTGTCTTCAGTAGTTAAAGGGTTAACAAGGGAATTGTGTGTACGGTATTGCCTCGATCTCCCCGAAGCGCTATTTTCTTCATAACAATTTTTTCTATTTTTATTTTATTTCAGAGCATCGAGGGCCACAAAAAATTTCCTCGGGGGCCAGATGTGGCCCACAGGCCGCCAAATTGACACCCCTGGTGTAAACCAATTCCTTCAATAAATCCCTTAATATACATCTCCTACTACTGGGGTTGTTTCTCTGGTTGACCCTGACCCACACAAAACCAGATTGTGGGCAGGTCTGAATGCCAATTTCAGGAGGCTGAGGGTAAGAGATAGAGAGTCCTGTTAAGGGGAAATCTGGTATCTAACCTAGAAAGAAAGGAAGCAGGAAATTATTTTGCATAAATTATTTTGTCTAGAAAGGGCTGAACAATACCCTCTTGCCTGCATTTCATATTTTCAATTAACTCCAAAGCTCAGGGCCACTGGGAGAATTTTGTAAACAGCCTCCCCACTGGAAGGGCTCCCTCAATCCCCCTGCCCCATAGTGGTAGGTCTAGTTTTGCCTCCTGAGATTCCAGGCATTATAGGAGATTCTTTTTTTTTTTTTTAAAGATTTATTTTATTGATTTTTGACAGACAGAAACAGAGACAGAGAGAGACAGAGAGAAGGGGGAGGGCCCAGAGCAGCCTCCATAGTTGACATCAGTTTTCCATATGTTTCACTCCACAGGTGGGCATGGGGCTGCACCGGCAAGAACTGAACTGGGGGCACACCCCAGTTCAGCACGTGGGTCCACATGGGCCGGGGCCGGGATTCGATCCTCGGCTCCCGGGGCTTCAAAGCGAGCGCTTAACCCGCTGAGCCATCCCAGCTTTCCCTATAGGAGATTCTAAATCCATCCATTTGTCAGTCACTTCTGTGGACATTTATTGGGCAGCAACTATGGGCAAAGTATAGTGCTCGGCCTTTGGATTACAGAAATGAATAAAACACAGCCTTTTTTTCTCAAAAAGCTTTATAGACTTGTAAATGACTACTGTAACAGCAGACAGAGAAAAAAGCCTGTTCTGTCCTCCTACTCCTTGCAGGACTAGAAAGAAGTAGTTGCAGCAAAATCTCCCTTTTCTGGGCCTGCCACTTCAATCTCAGTATGTTGGGTTTCTAATAGCATCACCCCTGTCTAGCTGGGTCTCCTTGTTATCTTCAAGCAAACTTTCCTGCTCCTTTGGATATTAGCATTTCTTTCAAAATGTTTTTTCTTTTCTATCTCCTGACTCTGTTCCAATTTTCCCTCTCTATGCCTGCGTGACCTGTTCTCATTTTCATCTCCCTGCCTTCACTTTTTCAGCCAACAGGAGTTCAATGCCGAAGTGATGATCAGTGGTGTGTCACTTCTGTAAGCACACCAGAGAGTTTTCAAAGGCCAGAAAGGGCATCACATCTATAGACTGCCTGATGTGCTGCAGCCATGCTGAGCCTCCCAGCTCAGGAATCGGCCCTTTCACTGGGCCATAGACTCCAGAACTCTTGTCTCTCTGTCTTCAAATTCTTGTTTTCAGTAAGCTCTCTGAGGCTAGAGACCAAGTATCTCCCACAGTCCCTAGTGTAGACCCAGCCTTGGGGTGGGTGCATTTTAAATGCTTAAGGGTTTGAATTGAAAATCTGAGTTGACACCAAAGATAAATTAAGAGGTGACTCTCAATGGATTTTCAAAAGGATTCAATGTAGAATTCCTTTGAAAGAACAAAGGACACCTAGGGTAAGCCATGGTTTTATCAGCATAACTTTATCTTACAACAAGATTTAGCTCATAAAACAAAGTTTGTTTGCGTTACCTTAGGTAGGATTTGGCTGGCTTATTTGGATGTTTTGTTCTCCTAGGGTTCCCATGAGTTGATTCCCTATGAATGCAGGCTTTATTATACAAGGTTGGTATCCCAAGGGGGCTAGAATCATCTAGAGATTTAAGAGATGGGAGGTTTCAGCTCTCTCTTTTTTTTTTTTAAGTTATTATTCTTTTTTTTTAAGTTTTTTTATTTATTTATTAATTTTTTGACAGCGAGAGAGAGAGAGAGAGAGAGAGAGAGACAGACAGAGAGAGAGACAGAGAGAGATCTGAACTGGGGGAGCTCCCAGTTCAGCATATGGGTCCGCACGGGCCGGGGCCGGGATTTGATCCTCGGTCCCCGGCGCTGCAAAGTGAGCGTTTAACCCACCGAGCCATCCTGGCTTCCCCTCAGCTCTCTTGACAGAAGGGGGTTTGATGAAAATGGCAGGGCCAAGTATTATCCAGTTTGTTTTGGAATTTAACTTTTATGAGCTGGGGAGATCTCCCAGTTTAATTAGTGACTGGGCAATGTTTGGATGATGCTAGAAGTACTTGGCTTTGTTATAAAAACCCTTAAGTGAAAGAGTGTGTGCTTTTTAAAAGCCAATAGACCCTCTAGTTCAACTCACTTTATATAGCAAGAAACTGCTACTCAGAGAGGGAACATGAATGCCCAAGGTCACACAGCTAGTTCTTGGAAGAGCTGCAAATAGAACCAAAATCTTCTGGCTCCAGGGATAGGGCTCCTGCATGCAGCTCTGTTACAGAGCCAAGCTAGCGTGAGCTCAGGGCTACAGAAGTTGCAAGTGAAATCAAAGTCTCTTCCATTGTTCAGCAGGGGGAAAATCTGCCCACGTTCTACTCTGCTCGTTGAATTTTTCCCGGTTCCTACAGGCATTGCACATTCTTGTTGTGCCAGCTTCGGAAAGGGCCAGGAATGCTTGTCCTTGCTCTCCCTTTCCCACCAGTTCCTCTGTGCATGGTGGCCAAAAGTTCTGCCATTGTCATATATCTCTTTTTTTTGCCCATAAATCATAATAGGAAGCAGAAATTGTAGTTACTCCCAAGGAAAGTGCAAACAACTTGCCCATGCTGCAAATTTATCCTCAAATTTTTATGAGGTGGGGATAGCAGGCTGAGGGATTGAGTGACTAGGGTTCTAGAGAAGGCAAAGAGAACACATTACCTCAGTGGCTTGGACACTCCCCACTGTCATAATCCCATTATTGAGAGGTGGCATTTCCAACCGCCAAGGTCACACAACATGCGTATCAATGAAAAGATGAGATTCATTGCATTCTGTATTGGATATGACTATATCTAACTTTGCAGGAACCCCTTGGCTGCAGCACAAGTTGCTTTATGTGGTAATCAGATGGCTCTAAACGTAACATAGCCATATTATCAGTCAGTTTTTGCTTGAGGAGAAGAAGAGGTCATTGTGAAGGGTGGGCAAGCCTAGAGGGTTGTCACCACGAAGGACATTGGGAAGCCAGAGAAATGCAAGAGGACCCAGGATGTCCTGGTAAGAAAGGGGTAGGAAAGGCAACCAGGGTTTGAGAACCAAAGCCAACTTCGTCTTTTAAGCCATTCTGCCATGGTCCTGGGAGCTGAACCAACCCCTCCCTGAGGGTCTTCGAAATGATTTCTCCTGCTGTCCTGGACATGCTGCAATATATTTGTAAACTGCTAGGGTGGGAGTGGGATGCATAGGAAATAAATAGTGGGCACAGTAGATAGAAATTGAAGCTATCATCAGAAAGCTGGCTGAGAGTTCGAAGTAGAAATCCCTTTCCTAAGAGCTAAGCTAAAATGTTGAAGAAAGCCTCCTTCAATTATAGGTGCTTTTAGGGGAAGCCGGGATGGCTCAGCGGGTTAAGCACTTGCTTTGCAGCCCCGGGGTCCGAGGATCAAGTCCCAGCCCTGGCCCATGTGGACCCATATGCTGGACTAGGGTGTGCTTCTCATGTGGGAGGCCTCCAGTTTGGCCCCTAGCTCGTGGAGGGTGTGCCTCCCATGCAGGAAGCCCCCAACCCAGTTCCTGCCCTGTGTGGCTCCCACCCACCTGTGTGGCCTGAAACTATGTCAAAAACTGATGACATACAGCTATGGAGATTGCTCTGGGCCCTCCCCTTTCTCTCTCTTTGTCAAAAACAATAAAATAAATCTTCAAAAAAATTATGACTGGATGAGAATGAAGGAGGGTGTTAGAAGAACAAGTCAGGGTATTTGCTAAAGGCCAAAAATAGCCTTGGGTCTGTCTGGCTGTGTTCACCCCAGGACGGGGGTTCTCCACTGAGGGAGCAGGCAGGCTTCCCAGTTTCAAAAGAGGCTCAAGGGGGAAGGGATCTTGCATATACCTTTCAAGGGGAACTGACCAGAAGACTGTTTTGACTGAGAGCAATTGATATTTGAAGAAAACAGGGCCTCAAGTTTCCATCTCCGGGCCCCTGATACAAGCTTAATTAGTTTCTGTGGACCAGCTGTCAATGGGACAGCTCAATTTGTACTTGTTAAGCTCGAACAGCTAGGACTCAGAATTTTTGTAGCTGCTTTTCCAGCACCACCTCATTAATCCTCAGAGCCACAGAGGGAGTCTGGAGACCCAGTCAGCTTCATTTTAGAGAACCGGCCCAAAGAAGTGAAAGGACTTGCACCCCATCATGATGTGGCAAGTCAGCGGCTAGGCTGAAAATAGAACTGAGCCCCGATGCTGGGGGAACTGCTCATCTTAGCCCACATGCCCCCCCCCCACCCCGCTTAGCTTCTCATTACAGATGCAGAACTCTCTGACTTGCAGGGAACCCTGCTCCCTCGGTCTGTGGCCAGGGCTGATCCTGTGCCAGGGTGTAACGGGCCACAGTGGGGTTCAGGGTGGGGGCTTGGAGGCTTTGATCATGCTTCCCCATCTCCTCCTGGCATTCCTTCCTAGCACCCCATCGTGCCAGGTCTGCTATTTATCCCTGAAGTGCCTGACCCCCACCTCTGCCCAGAGCCATGGAAATAGGCCAGTCCTAGCTGTCCTCTCCTTAGGACCCACACCACCATCAGCTCATCCAATAGATCCTGAGCATGTCCCACATTCCCACCAAAACATACCTGGTGGTAGAGGTGAGTGAACCTGGATGCCAGGGCATCGCTATGGGGATGTAGCCAGAAGTATCACACACGAGTCTCACGTGTCTTTGAAATGATACGTATTCTTTACAAGGCATGACACTTCTGCATTCCTCCTTTTCTTTTTACATAAAAGTATTCAATGTGTTATCCATGTATTTTCCTCCCAAATCTTTGGGGGAAAATGCAAATGCATTGGAAGTGTGGAGACATCGTAACCGTGGCTTTTTGTGTCTGCCAGCACACCGCCACATTCTCTGGGAGACTTACACTCCAGTCTGCGGCACACATGGTGGGAACCCATAATTTTGATGGTGGCTTTTTGGATGCAACTGCTCTACCCACAAATTTCCATACACATATACTGTTCCACCTTTTGGCTCTATGTCACCCTAGGGTAGTCCAGTGAAGAGAAATGGGGAGGGGGTTCAGGTGGGCTTGCAGTCCCCTGTACCTCACATCCCAACATTTCCAAAGACCTGTTATAACCCATATACTGCCTGAACCCCAGGCAATAATTACAAGCCATCTTCTCATGTGTGTGGCTGCATCCACACCTGTTTGCTGGAGAAGTACTTCAAATGTAGGGCTGGGTTCAGAACTGTAGGGCAAGGGTCCCTAACCCCCAGGCCAGAACCGGTACTGGTCTGTGGCCTGTTAGGAACTGGGCTACATAGTGGGAGGTGAGTGGCCAATGAGTTGGGGGTGAGTGAGCAAAGCTTCACCTGTACTTACAACTGCTCCCCATTGCTTGCATTATCACCTGAGTTCTGCTTCCTGTCAGATCAGCTATAGGTGGAAATCCTACAGTGAACTGCGCATATGAGGGATCCAGGTTGTGTGCTCCTTATGAGAATCTAATGCCTGCTGATCTGAGGTGGAGCTGAGGTGCTGACACTAGCGCTGGGGAGTGGATGCAAATACAGATGAACAGGAGCCGAGAGGTTTGACTGCACAGAGACCAGCATAAATCAATGGCTTGCAGACTCCTATCAAAACCCTATCAGTGAGTGGCAAGTGACAATTAAGCTGCATCTGGTGGCAGGCTTTATAGTGGCAAGTGAGTTTAGGTCCTTCAATTGTACAGCTGCAGCTGGTGTCAGGATTTAAGTCAGAATCTGCTTATTTGAGTCTGCTTGTGGCCCACCCACTATTTTATTTGCCACATCTGTCTGCATCTCTGTCCTGCACTGCACACTTGTCTTGGGTGAGACCATCTAGTTGCAGGAAAACAGCTCAGGGCTCCTGTTGATTCTGCACTATGGTGACTTGTATAATTATTTCATTATCCATTACAATGTAATAATGATAGAAATAGAGTGCACAAGAAATGTCATGCATTTGAATCATCCTGAAGACATTCCCCTTATCCCCATCCATAGGAAAATTGTCTTCCATGAATCAGGTCCCTGGTGCAAAAAAGGCTGGGAACCGCTGCTGTGGGGTATCAGTCACAAGTCTGGGTTGGGTTTGAAAATGCACTGGCTTACCACTTGCCAGCTTTGTGACCTCAGGTTAGTGGCTTGACTTCTCGAGGCTTCAGTTTTCTCCTCTAAGAAGTGTGTACAAGTATAATCAGAGTATGTCTCTCAGAGGATTGTTAGGAAGATTCAATAATGCCATGCATGTAAAGTACTTAACACAGTGCCTGGCATATGGCAAGGGCTCATGCACATTTGGTTTTGCATATTTAAGGGCAGGGGTTAACCGTGGAAGGCTCCCGACAGAGTATAAAGACATATTCCTTTTCAGCCAAACCTGTGAAAATAAGAATGAGGAATCAACACCCAGAGGGAAGAAGAGACATAGACAAGAGGGCAGGGAAGCTAAAGCTGAGCTCATTCCTAAGTGTAGGTCCAGGACCTGCAGCTGGAAACATCAGTGTGAGTGCCAGAACACATCTGTATGATACTGGGAGTATGTGTGACACCCAAGGACTGGGCGTGTGAGTGCATGGGTATGGGTGGGAAGTAGTCACAGAAATACTGAAGTAAAGCAAGCAGTTCTATTCCTGAGAAGGAGGGCTTCCATAGTTTCCACCTAACAGTGGCTTCTGGCAGGTTAGGGCATTGAAATCAAGAGACCCACTTGGAATCCAAGACATTTCGCCAGGGCCCAGGACTGAACCCTCAAGAGTCATTTCCTCCCACTCCATGGAGGACCTCCTCCTGACTCCAGACACACTCAGTCTGGCTTCCTGCACACAGATTGGGGAGTGTGATACAGTTATTACTTCCATCCTAGTGGCTGCTTGGAGAAATTTGAGCCTAACATCAATTCATGCCCCTTCCCAGTGCTGGCAGCTGATCCTTCCCTGGCCCTTTGGCAGGAAAAATTCTGGCTGAGGCAGGTCTTTTCAATTCATTGCTGATGAAATTGCCTATTATCCACAGTGCCTTGACAACAGCTTGAAAATGTGACTGCCAGTACTGCAGACACTCTGGGCCCATGCCCGGAGTATTAACCCATTTTCCTTTAATTGGCTGAATCAGAAAGGCAGGAGTCAGGCCCTGGGGACTCGAGTCGAGTATGGGGTGGCCTGGAGAGTATCAGCTTCAGGCTCTGGCTCGGGCCACAGATGGCGAGGATGCTGGTGGGAAGATGACCGTCCCCAGTGCTCCCTGCTATTGCAGAAAAGGCTCCTGGGTCCACAGAAAAAGAGACCATAGGTCACCTCCGAAGTCTCTGAAGCTTTTGGCAATTCACTGGTAAAGCTCAGCTGAGTCAGCAGGACGCTGGCTTAGAGACCAGACTCTTTATCCTTTGATGGGAGCTACCAGGACACCTGGCCTTATCCAACTGCACTGCCCTGGGTTAACCATCCCCCAAGGACAGAGGGCCCTTTTCACAAGGTCCAGAGGTCTGGGAGGGCTCTTCTGTGACTGTCATTTCTTTAACACTTGGTCAATCAACAGATATTTACTGAAGACCTACTATGTGCTGGGTACTGTGTGTGGGTACCCAGGGCCTAAAATTGAATAAACATGCTTTGTGACTGAAAGAGTAGTACAGGGCCTGGGCCCAAGTTCCTGGACTGTCCAGTCAGGCCATTTCTAGAGGCAGCCGGCCTCACTGTACACCGGGACAGCCTTTCCCAGTGTCCTAAGCTTGTGGGGCAGGATCCCTGGCAAGCAGCTCCCAGAAGACTTCTGCCAGCAGGGCTTGTTTGGCCTGTCACCCCACGTGATGTCCTGCACGCAGGGAAGCACAGCCTGACGGCAGTGACTCTGACTCCTCCTCTGTGCTTTGCTTCCAAACTGCTTTAGCCATGATCATTGCAGGCATGAGAAAGAGTCTGTGCTCAAGCTTTGGGAGGAAGTGACTAATCAGGGCCACTATACATGGCTGTGTAGTTTGTGTGCCAGCCAATGAGGAGGGGGGGCTGAGTGGAGCTCAAAATGACCAAGCCACGTGCCCACAGGGCTACATGACCCACGGGGTGGGTTTCTCTTTTCTAAGTCATCATGGGGGGACAGGAAAGAGAACCTATTTCTGGTTGGCACAAAGGCACCTCATAGGCTAGTGGGAACCAGTGATTATCAGAAGGAAATAAAATAACAGGGCAACAAAATCATTTCTCACCATTAGGTAAGTCTCTGAAAAGCCCAATTCTTATCGACCTCCCCAACCCCCAATAAATTGTCAGAGGCCATTGCAAGGGATTTGCAACCTTCAACTACAAGGCAGTTCGGCTACACTCAGAGGCGACTGGGCATGCAGCTGAGAGGGAGAGGCCTGATTTCTCAATTCCAGCCTGAGAGCTGGCCTGAAACCCTGTCTCCTGACTCCCAGGCCATCCAGTGAAGTAGGCACAAAGCACACTGAATGTCTTCTCCAGCTCCACTCGTCACCTCCAGCTCCGAGGTCACAGCCAATGCTGATCAGGGGAGCCAGAAGCCCCAGGGTCAAGAGAAAGGAGTAGACAGTATCCAACTCCTGTGACCAACAGGAGGCAGAAGGGGAGCAGAGGGGAAGCAGGAGGAGCATAATCCTCAGCTGTCATCACCCACAGGGACCCAGGTAGATGAGAGGTGCAGGGAGAGCACTCAGAGGCCTCCCACTAACCAAAAATTCAAGGACACAAGGACACCCACAAAGAGGCACCACCAAGACTTATTGGGATAGTAAGATGAATAGATTTAATCATTCTTGCTTGAAAAAACAAGACATAAATTAGTATATATATATAATTTATATATTTTATGTAGTATATATACTATATACAGACATTAGAAAATGTATCCTCTCCGTGAGGTTAAGGGAGAGGTGAAGGATGGCGGTGGGATGGCACAGGCAGGGCCTGAGTGGTGAAGGTGCAGGATCTAGAAGTTGGGAGGAGGGGAAGACCACATCAGCACTCAAGCTTGCAGTGGTCAATGGGGGAAGGCTTCCCCACTGGCTGCATCTCTGGCCCGTTAAACAACTTGGTCCTTTTGGAGGAGAGGCAAGGAAGCAGGGAGCTGGCTTCTGCAGAAGGAGCTCCCTTAATCCTTGGGGACAGAAATCACCACTCGGGGCGGGGGGGGGGGGCTTTATTATACTAGGGGATAACGAGGATGGATAGAGTTAAGCACAGTGTACATCTTTATAAAACTCACAGAAGAATGGCAGATTTCACAGAAGCCTCTCACGTAATGATGACAAGAGGCAAACACAGGGCATGAGCAGATGGGAAATGTGGAGGTATGACAGGTGGACAAGAAGCAATCTATACAGAAGAAACATTGGCTTTCTTTGTTCCCTACAATGGGACGCTTGGTAGGGACTCCGTGTCTTCACTCCTAGGAAGGTTGTAAGGGGGTGGTGACGGCAGCAGTAGATGTGTGTCAAGGAGGATGCTAAACAGTGTGAATTCCCTTCCAGATGACTCTGGAGAGAGAGAGAGAGAGGTGCACACTGCACCGGGTAAGGCGCTCAGCTTCTTTTCTTAGAGAAGACAAATCCACAGGGTCAATACACAGCCAAAAGCATATACTCGGGATTAACATATCACGCTAGCTTTCAGACGTGTAAGATATAGTCATCAACACCCCCCACCCCCTCCCCCTGACCCCCTACCCCCACCCCCCACCCCCAGTCTGTAGCTAAGTTGAACCCCTAAGGACGGTCTGTCTGGTAGAGTGATGTTGAGAGAGGAACCACATGCCTGCAGCCACAG
>PVKE010050139.1:0-11037 GCA_004027555.1 Craseonycteris thonglongyai | reverse complement strand
TCTCTCTCTCTCTCTCTCTCTCTCTCTCTCTCTCTCTCTCTCTCTCTCTTACTCTCAAAACAATAAAATACTTTTTTTAATTAAAATATGATTTACCTGAGATCAAACAACTTTCAAGTGGCAAAGTCAGATCTAGAAACTAGGCACTGGGATTCCCTATGCACATTGTATTCCAGCTCCACTATAAACAGCTAGCACATTGCATCTCATTCAAATTCTTTTCCAGTTTATCTAATTAAATTTGTTTTGCCTCCATACATAAAGAAAACTGGACCACTTTAAAGGTTATGAGGTTCCAGGATATTTTTATAGAGAAAAAATTCTGTTGAAGAGTTCTACTTAATAGGACCTAGAATGATAGATGATGATGACAATGATGATGATCATCATCATCATAAAAATAACTGACAATTATTTCCAATGTGTTTTTATAATTCTGTTTAGCTTTCCAATCATAGGGATCCATGCCCAATCTGTTTAAAATAATGTTAATGTATTTTTCCCCAAGAATTGATGATTACATTAGAAGCATTATAGATCAACATATGAGAGTTGTCTTTAAATAATCCACTAAGCTTTTATGTTTAAAAAATAATTCTTTGGGGATGCTGGGATGGCTCAGCAGGTTGAGTGCTCGTCTTATAGCCCTGGGGTCTAAGGATTGAATCCCAGCCCTGACCTGTGCAAACCCATATGCTGAACAGGAATGTTCCCCAATTTTGGTTCTCACTGGGATAAGCCTCCTATGTGGGAGGTCACCAGTTCAGCTTCCACCCTAGGAATGCTTCCCATGTGAGAAGCCCTCAGCTCTCGGGGGCATGCCTCCCATGTGGAAGACCCCTGACCCCGTTCCTGCCCTGCACAGCCCTGCTCCCACCTGTAAAATAAAATTATATAAAAAAGTAATGATGTGCAACTTTGAAAGTTGCTCTGGGCTCTCCTCCTTCTCTCTGTCCCTCTCTGTCTCTCTCTCTCTTTTTCTCTCTGTCAAAAACAATAAAAATAAATCTTAAAAAATAATAAATAAAAAATAATTGTTTGAAAACATTATTATAAGATATTTTGTAGACATAGGAAAACTCTAACAATGGATTTGTGTGAACTAGTATCATTCAATGCATATACTCATCTCTTTTTGACATGGGGAAGGTGAAATAACAGTTATTTTAAAATAGAACTGTTAAAGATTATATTAAAAGTTTCCTCCATTTAACATTCAACTATAACAAAAAATATATGTCCTTGGGCTTCATATGGTATCACATGAAAATCTCAGTATCCTTGAAATATGCTTTACTTAATAAGAGGAGTGCAGAGATCTTCCTTTCATTGTTTAAAAATACACCTGTGACTCAGAGGGTTTAAAAATATTTCTCCAGGGAATGCCAGGATACCTCAGCAGACTGAGCACCTGCCTTGTAAACACAAGGTCCAGGGATCGAGTCCTGGCCCTGACCTGTGCAAACCCCATATGCTTAACTGCAGCACAGCTGGTAACCATTGAGGATTCTTGCCCCCCACGCAGGAGGCCCCCAGGTGGGTTTCCAGTGCACATGTTCCCACATCCACCTGTGGGAAATGAAACTATGTCACAACTGATGCTGTACAACTATGGAGACTGCTCTGGCCCCTCCCCTTTCTCTCTTTCTCTCTCTCTCTCTCTCTCTCTCTCTCTCTCTCTCTCTCTCTCTCTCTCATGCTCACTCATGTGCACCTTCTCTCAAAACAATAAAATAAATGTTTAAAAAAAATGTTTCTCCAAACATTAATATCAGTGAATATGAGGACATTTATAAGAAAATATTCAGGTTCTAACATCCCCCTCTTTTGTTAGAATGTAAGATTTATTCCTGCTAAAATAAATTTCTATTTCTACCAAAAATGTATTGTGTGTGTGCATGTGTGTGTATGTTTGTGAATGAAGATATTTTACCAACTATTGGGTGCCCTTTACATGTAAACTATTTATTATTACCCAATTAGAAAGCTAAAAGTATCCCATTTGTTTGGTTCCCTTTAGTGTCCGATTAATAGACAACAGAGATTCATGGGTAATAAAGATGAAATCTCCACTAACATTTTTTAAGAAAAAAAAAAACAAAACCTCTAGCTCTGCCAAAGTTCTGAGAGTTTCATGTTGTGTAACAAAGCCAGTGGCTTTGAAAGAGTGCCATTACTCTAGCACCTTGAGCCAGATACTACATTTATTTTGGGTCATTTGGGCTAAAGTAAGAAAAGATATTAAAGCAATGTTTACATAGCAGATATGCAATATCACTCACTATATACATTGGTGATAAGTGTAAGGATTGGGTTGTTGGGAGAAAAGTGATATTTTCTCTTTAGTGAAAAATTACCACTAGACTGTGTTAAGTTCTCTATTTAATTTTTCTACATTCTGCTCTACCGTAAATCATTATAGTAGCAAAAAATAAATAAATAAAAGAGGTGTCATCAGAAATGTTTTTTTGGAAGTGATCTGAGAATCAAAGAAAATGATATCTATAAATTACATGTTATCCAGTTTGTTATTTTTATGATGAGTAAAATGGACAAAGTGTCTGAGTAATAATTACTCTCCGAAAATGCTTATTAGTTTCTTTCAAATGGCAATCCACTATCTAGATCCTACCTTTTCCAACCTTACTCTGGTTAAAAATTCTAAAGCCAGAGTATCCAAACTTTTGGCTTCCCTGGGAAACATTGGAAGAAGTGTCTTGGGCCACACATAAAATACACTAACACTAATGATAGCTGATGAACTATAAAAAAAAAAAAACCCTAATAAAATCACAAAAAAAAAATCTCATAATGTTCTAAGAAAGTCTACAAATCTGTGTTGGGCAACCTTCAAAGATGCCTTGGGCCACATGCAGCCCACAGCCCAGAAGTTAGACTAGCTTGTTCTAAAGGCTTACAATTGCAAGTGAACAACCCACAGTTCTGCTGAGCGATACATAACAAGGCCCAGGTTCACCTATAGGTTCAAGTTGGGAGTTGTCTTGTGGCCCCAAATGTGGTTTTCTTTGAAGCCCACTGAGCTGTTTTTCGAACTCCTACTCTGCTATATCATCCTAGTGACTGGCTTTTCTGTATTAGTTTATTCATTCATTCCCTACCCAACTTTCGTATCTCCTGAAAGTAAGCACTAACCACTGATACATTATTTTCTGTCCCCAAACTGAATACATTTCCCTAAAATAAAGGGCTCTAAATGGTTATTAATTTCCAGTCTAATTCACAGAAGCCAATGTAATCCATGGTACGACTAAAAGAAGTATTTTAACTACTTCCAACTACCTCCTTGGCCAGTTTCTTTCCCTTTGGAGAAGGCAGTAAATCCCACTAGACTAGAGGAACTAAAGAATGTCTCCCTTTGAAAGTAACAGAAACCTTTCGCTATCCTTGAAGAGAGGGAGTGGAATAACCTCACTGCCTACAACATTGTCCCCAGCACTTCAGACAGGTTATCTCATCATAGTCCCAAGGAGATACTACACAGAGTTTAAAAATAGGGTCACTGAGGCCCAGAGAGCCCAAAGTAAAAAACGAAGTTATCAAATCAGGATTTACACCATTCGCAGTCACTTTCAAAGAGTGTGTTCCTTGGAAAACACTATGCGGCCTTTCAAAAAAAAAAGCTGGAGCATAAATCTACTACTGCCTGAGTGCTTTGTAATAAACAACAGGGAAGCCGGGAGGGCTCAGTGGGTTAAGCACTCACTTTGCAGCCCTGGGGACCTAGGATCAAATCCCAGCCCCGGGTCCATGTGGACCCATATGCTGAACTGGGGAGTGCCCCCTGTTCAGTTCTCACTGGAATGAGACCCCCGGCCCAGTTCCTGCCCTGTGCAGCCCCGCGCCCACCTGTGGAATGAAACTATGTGGAAAAACCAATGATGTGCAACTATGGAGACTGTTCTGGGCCCTCCCCTTCTCTCTGTCTCCATCTCTGTATCTCTCTCTGTGTCAAAAACAACAAAAATAAAATAAAATAAACAACAAAGAGAAATTATTCCTGATTACAGTTATGCACTGATTTGTGTTCCTCCCAAACTCACATTCTGAAGACCTAAAAACCCCAGAAAGTGACTGTATTTGGAATAAGGGCTTTTAAAGAGGTAATTAAGTTAAATGGGGCGATTAGAGTGGACCCTAATCCAACTCATACGAAGGGGACATTAGAACACATGGAGTGACATTGGGGATGTACATGCACATATACACAGAAAAAAGACCATCTGCAAACCAGAGAGGCCTCAGAAGACACCAGCCTGCCAACACCTTGAACTTGGACCTGTAGCCTCCAAAACTATGAGAAAGTATATTTCTGTTGTTTAAGCCACCCAGTCCGTGGTATCTTGCTAGGGCAGCCCAAGCAAATTGCTTCAATTCCCATAGTAAGGGAATTGTTATGGGTTGTTATGGGTCCGAGTTGACTTGCAAGAACACATGCTGGAATTTGTAGGATCCTGCCACACAAAGTGTGATTCTCTCTGTCTGCCCATGGCCCAGGGCACTCGCCCTAAATATGAGCATGGACCGGAGCCTGTAGGGTAAGCAGAAAGAACAGGAAGGGGATGAGACAGGAGGTGAGAGATGAAAATCAGTCCTCCGGTGCAATTATCAGCTTGTTTTCTCTTGTCAAGGGAAGCGTTTGGTAATGCACAATTTACCCGGTGCCCTGGACAAGCTAAATGGTAATGCCAGGGCAGGCTAGAAGTGCCTGGATTCATGATCAAGACTGGAAAGATGACTCAGCCTCTGAGAGAAATGTTCACACTTTCCCAGACTCAAAGGTAAACTGCCCGTCTATTGTCCACCGGCCTGACATCACAAATACATGGGCGTCAACTTTATTTCGCTGAAATTCAAACCTTTAGCACAAATTGTCATTATAATTTTAGCAAAGCATGTCCTTTTATTAAAGGCCAGCTCCCACCTGCCATTCTGATTTTCCATTCATCATGTTATGAGATGCACTACATTCTCTTTAGACCCTCAGGACAGGAAAGTATGTCTGAGGTGGGGAAGGAACCCCACCCCCACTCCTGCTCTTTCTCTCCTTTGGCCCCTGGCCCAGGCCGCTGGCAAAAGCTCACAGTTACACCACTTGAGAAGCTGTGTATGAATATTCCCTTCAGGGGAGCTGAGCTGTGGCCAATCCCAGCGGGGAGAGCAGCTGCACCCAACAGCTTCCCCCTGAGCAGTCCCAGACACACCATCTTGCTGGGAAGTGCAGCCAAGAACATTTTGGGGTACCAGGTAAGGCGATGTGGAGAGCAGGCCATGTACTGGGCTCTTTTCTAAGGAAATCTGAAAAGGCATTCAATATGTGTTCCTACAGAAATTTCTGGTTTTTTTTAATTTCCTTAAGGAAATCTCATTTTTGACATGTAGTCTTATTTCCTCTCACATAACAGAGAACAGAGAAAAACATCTGTGCAGTGGCATGCCCAAAGTCATGTTATATCTGAAACCAAGGATTAAAAGGGAGAAGAGGAATGATCTTCTACTCTCATTTCTAAAATCTCCCATTGTTAATCCACTAATAAGGGCCAACTATCTGTAAAAAGAATAGATTATAAAACAAAAGAAGTAAAATGAGGTATTACCCATTGGAACTTGCAGAAAAAACTTTTTATTTAAAAAAAGAGTTAGCTTAAAGATGAAATATCTTCCTATAAACTTTACTTACAATTTTTTTATTTAAGAGAGAGCAATAAAACCTATGTGAAAATATTGTGATTAAATAAAATAATCCAATTAAAACACATAGTAGAGTTCCCAGCATATGCTAAGTGCCCAATAAATATTAGCTACTAGCTTATCATCATCACCCTTATGTTTAACGGTCAACCACCTTCAGCAGTTTGATTTAGTTTTCAAAGTTATTCCACTATTCTTAGTGATGTGAAGATTCATCCTCTCAATTCACTTTCTTTTGAAAGACACTTGGACCTACCTCTGTGAATTCACAGGAACCGAATTCTGCACATTGTCACTAAATCCTAGAATAAGTGACAGCAGAAGATTGAGACTGCATCTACTCTTTTTTCCTACTACCTGTGGAAATTCCCCTACTCACCAACCCAGTATTTACTGTCACTGGAAACAAATTTGATAGTCATATTCACAAACGTGTGTTCCTAGAAAATCTTGTCATAAGTCAGAAAAAGCTTGTGTGGCTAAGTCATTCTCAGTTAGCTTCTAAAGGGAATCTACCGTCTGTACTCCTCAAATCCAACACATCTCCCCTACCTCCGTAGATTCACAAAATACACATTGACTGCCTAGGCTCCCCTCAGGGCACCTCGAACTGAGAAGCAGGTTCCCCTTCTCCTAATCTCTTGTGACTACAACACCTTGAAGAATCCTAATGCACGAAGAGTATTGTCAATAACATTGTGATGACTGCGTATGGTGCTAAGTGGGTACTAGACTTATAGGGGAATCTCTTTGTAAATTTTATAAATGTCTACCGTAACCACCATGTTGTACATCTGCAACTAATATAATGTTGGATGTCAATTGCAATTGAAAAATTAAGAAATATTTTTACAAAACTAACACTGGTATGCCAACTTTGATTGCTAATGCTTGACATGCTCTGACACTCCTCTGTTCTCAAGGTTGCCAACGTGGGCTGTCCTTGACAATCTATTGCAGAGTGTGTATCTACCATCAGTTCTTGCTAGCGCGCTTGTTTTGAAAACACAAATTTGTTCCAGTGTGACTGATAAATTAGAGAAAATTCTAGCACAACATTAATTTCACATTGGCTTGTGCCAATTTCATCACTAGGCCATCACAGAAAACTGCATCCAGCTGAACAGAGCTGAGTAAGAATCAAAACCCCAGCATGCACACAGCTCTCAAAGACAATGAGCTCTACGTTTGCTGTTCCATCCACTATTCCATCTTTTTATTAATATATCTGCTGTTCCAACATTCTATCTGACTGTAGGTAACCTTCTAATAATTCTCAAACCTGCTTACAGGACACTCAACTCCATGCCCTTTTTTCTTTTTTTTTTAAAGATTTATTTTTTTAATTCTTTACAGAGAGAGAGAGAGAGAGAGAGAGATACAGAGACAGAGAGAGAACTGAACTGGGGGAACTCCCAGTTCAGCATATGGTTCCGCATGGGCCGGGGCCGGGATTCGATCCTCGGTTCCCGGTGCTGCAAAGTGAGCGCTTAACCCACTGAGCCATCCTGGCTTTCCCCATGCCCTCCTTTCTGTTTCTCTTTACCCTCTCTTTCCTCTCAGCCAATTTTGGATATTTCCTTTCCGTTCTCTGTTCTTTCTCTCCTTTCATGTCTCTTTCCCTCACTCTATTCCTACCTCCCTATTTTCCTCTGGCACACAGGCTGGTGGTCATGAAAAGGGGAGTTTATGTTCGGGGAACAATTTTAGGAGTGCTTACTCCAACAAACAAGTGGGACATTTTTCAAGGTCAAGTATAACATTTATTATAATATTGATATATTTCTTCCCCATTTACCATAGATATAACCATGCTACCACTTTTATTATGTTCCTATGTTTTCAATATACATCACTTGCAAAATGTTTGAGTGTTTAGCCCAATTCCAGTCCTAGTTTCTAATTTGTAATTTCTAGTGCATGATTGTGCATAGCACAGTGAGTCTTAGGAACACAGAAATTGAATGTAGCAGAACTGACAGTATCTCTATCTCTATGGTTTATTGAGCTTTTACAAGATTCTCAAAGGAGTCTGTTATTATTCAAAAAAGTTGAAGAATTATTGATCTATAGGAGTTTGGTCCAACAGAAATGCAGCCATATATGTATAACAACAACATTTTTGAGTAGCAAAAAAGTAACAAGAAACAAATTAATTAAAATAAAATAATTTTAATGTTTTATTTGATCCTACAACTGTTATTTCAACACATAATCAATATAAAAAATATAAATATTGCACAGCTATATTTTTGTAATAAATCTTTAAAATCTGATACATATTACAGCATATTTCAAGTATTCAATAGCCACTTGTGGCTAATAGACTACCATTAACAGTGTAGGTCTAAAGGATTTTATCCCTCCGACCAGAAAAGGATGGAAGGCGGAGAAAAAATACTGAATTCATATTATTTTCTCAGATAATAAAAAGAAAGTTAAAAGTTAACTTTTGTTAAAGAGGTCCTGAAATAAATCCACCAGCCTTTATATACTTCTTAATCTGATGTAAATTAACGTGTTGCTTAGTGTCAGATTTGATGTGCCAAGGGTGGGGGAAATGTGCACCCTACTAAACATAGAAACTATTTTATATGAAACTCCTAGAAAACATAGAGGGAATTTCTCTTTGCAAACACCTTCTTCTGGGCTATAAGGCTTATGAACACATGGGCCCTCTTTTAACTAATAGTTCTAACAATAAGCATAGTTTTTAAAGTAGCTTTCATGAACAAAACAAGAAAAAAAATCGCTTAATGTTAAATTGATACATGTAAGACCCCAAAAAATTATAAAGAGTTTATTTATAAAGAAACCAATTCATAAAGAACCGTATCTTAGAAAGAAATATAGGCCTTCAACGAAAAGTTGTCTACTTTCAGTTGCTTCTAAGTATCAATCTGATCATTATCAGCAAAACACCCTCATAGTTATCTGAAACATTTCAGAGTAATCCTTTCTTCAAGGGAAATGCTATACAAAAACCAAACATGTAAAATCAAAGCTGCCTTCCATCTTCAGCCTTCACATGGCAACCCAGTGGATTTGCTACAGCTATCTAGAACATCATTAGAAAACCATCCCCTAACAGCTCCGTCATTTCCAATAATCTGGGTATCAAATCAAGCACCTAGAGAACTGCAAATGGATCAGAATAAAAACAATAGTCCTACATTGAAGAAACTTAAAATATATCTCTGAAGAGACAGAACTAAAAACAAATACATAAAAAATTACAGAACAATTATGTAGGACTAATGGTAAATGTAAAAGTTGTTTGAAGAAGGGGTGTTCTGGTCTCTTTAATCCTTAGTCTCTAATGCAGAGTGACTTTTTTTTTTATGATTCATTTTATTGTTTTGACAGAGAGAGAGACAGAGAGAAAGGGGAGTGCCCAGAGCAGTCTCCACAGCTGCACACCATCAGTTTCAACATAGTTTCATTCCACAGGTGGATGTGAAGCTACGCAGGGTGGGAACGGATCCAGGGGCCTCCCACATGGGAAGCACACTCAGGGTGAGAACCAAACTGGGTGCCTCCCACATGGAAAGCATGCCCCAGTTCAGCACATGGGTCCACACATGCCAAGGCCTGGCCTCGATCCCCGGGACTCGATCCCTGGACCCAGGGACCACAAGGCAAGTGTTCAACCCACTGAGCCATCCCAGCATCTTCCAGAGTAACTTTAAGCATTAGCCCATATAGTATGGGTTGAGTGGCAAGGGGCATGACCCCTCATCCAATAATATCTCCTGAAATTCCCATTTGGGGGTATTTATCAGTGTGGCTTGAAAGTTGTAAGTAAACATGCACTCACATGCACAAACCCTCACCAGACGAAGGATGAAGGAATGTAGCAGTGCATTGGAGTCAGTCTCCAAATCAGCCTCGACCCTGATTGCTCACATCTCACAATCCAGAACAGGAATCCTTCCATGAATCCTTCTGATCTCAGAACCCAGCAGCAGGACTAGAGTCTTGTCTCTACTTTGATTCATTGCCTGGTTTTTGAGATCCTCCAAGCTCTCGAGTCACAGAACTTGCACAGCCTTAGTATACCCACACTCTGAAGACTCATCTCTCTCCCCATTCCTTCAGAGCCTAGAAATCTCATACTTAAACTCCAATAGCTGTGGCTGAGCTCTGCTAATTGAAACTGCTTCTCCCTAACATTGTCACTTGCTGACATCTCTACCTAGTGTTTTCCAGGATGTTAGAATGACCTAACTGTGGTATCTGGCTCATCAGTGATGGATCAAGTTGATTTATGATATCTACCTTTCTACTCTATTTTCCTTTTTTCTTCACCGTTACCTGAGCACCCCTCACAAGGATGGTGTTTTGAGAGGAGAGCAGTTGTCCGTCAAGGAAATACAGTTCCTGTTCTTCCCTGCTAGACAGCATCTCCCCTCATTATTGCCTATTGCTTGGAACTCCCTTAATTCTCAGCTCCATTCCCATGGGCCTGTCCCTTCTGTCCCGTTTCTAGAGATAACCCTTCTTTAATCTGTTTTATCATACTATCAGCCCTCTATCTGAAACCTATCATTGAAAGTGTATGGATTCCCAGAACTCCCTAGTAAATGCATATATCCCTAGGGAAAGTAATTTCAATTTTTCTATAAGCTAATACCATAACTGATATCTACCTCAAGGCAAAAACTAGTAGAAGGAGTAGAATATCTACAAGCAGAAACTTCTCATTAAATACCTTTAAGTTAAAGACTACAGTACTAGAATACAACATATAACAAAGATTTAGGAATTGTTTAATACAAATATTTAATAAATGAGTATTATATATGGCTCAGCATACTCTGATCCATGAAAAACTAATAAATTCAATAAATTATAAAAATTTTTATATTTTAAATATTAACATTAACTAAACTAAGCAATTTTCAAATAATATAACAAGGTGTTTAATTTAAAAAATGTAGTTTTCCAATGATAATGTCACTCCCTCATAAGTTTTGCTATTTAGTGTGAAGATGATCGAAGACCCAACAATCAGATCCAGTTACTGAGATTTAGTTATATAAAACAAACCCCTACCCCAAAGTACCCAATAAATTAAGCATAGTTGTGTTTTGGGGAACGCTGGTACAGCTCAGCAGGCGGTCTGGGTTTCAAATCCAGGCCTCAGCCCTTGCAAACCCACACACTGAACTGTGGCACAACTAGTAACCACTGGGATGGCAGCAAAGGTGCTCACCTTCCACGTGGGAGGCCCCTGGTTTGGCTCCCGCCCTGCATGCCTCAACATCCACCTGTGTGGAATGAAGCCATGTCACAACTAATGATGTACAACTATGGAGACTGTTCTGG
>PVKE010050138.1:0-11035 GCA_004027555.1 Craseonycteris thonglongyai | reverse complement strand
TCATAATTTTGACATAAGCTATGCAGTGGAAAGTAGGTACTGACTGGTACTATCCATTATGTATGGGGGCCAATTTTATTAAGGATCTAGGAAATCCCTCCCTTGGTGGCATATTTAGAAAGTACTATTGGCATCCCGTCCCTCCGTGTTACCAGTGAATGACATGTCAATGTCTTGACGCCTGATCTTAATTATTCACTTTCTGCCATTTCCAGAGCCTTGTGATGGCTTTCGTCTGTGCTGACACATAGAATATAGCAAAGAGCATTTGTGGATTCCAAGCATGACTATGAGAACAAAGAGAAATTATATACATCTATACATACATACTATGAGTTTATATACAAATACACACACACACACATATGGAGATTGATCATAAAACCAATTTAATGGCATCCAGCATATGTGGTGAGGGCACCATCTTGTTCATACACATAAGAAACCAGTGACTTCTTTCCTCACCATCCCCTAGAGAGCACACTGGAGCATATGAAATGTTATCTATTAACAGTTATGCAATGTTTTCTATTACATTATCTGTAGAGGGTTCTTTAGAGGATAAAATAAAGCAATAGATTTGAAAATACTGTGAAGATTATAAATAGTAACCTGGAATATATGTATTTCATCATATTTCAACTGTGATTATGTTCATGTTATCCATTTGGTTGCAAGTTTTGGATTATAACTTCCTAGACAGTAAGACTGACTATAGTTGGATTTTCACTGTGAGTACCAGAATGGTACAATCGTGAAAAAGGTACAACGTGGCAAAGCAGAGAAACAGTGAATGCCAAGGAGCTTGCTGTAACAAATCTTGTGCCTTGGAAAAATCATTTAATCTCACCAAGTCTTTGTGTCTTTATTTTTATTATTATTTTTCTTTTTTTATTTAAATCTGTTTTTCAGTTACAGTAGACATGCAATATGATATTAGTTTCAATTATACAACACAGTGTTTAGACATTTATATACCTCATAAAGTGATCCTTATCTTTAAAATGAGGAAGTGGATAAGCAAAAAAAATTTTTTTTTTAAATATATAAAACCTCTCATTAGGGAAAGTTGCTACCACTAAGATTTTCCTTCAACCATAGAAATTTGACCCAGGTCCCATAATATGTTAGGTTGTAAGAATTTGACAAAACTGAAATATTTTTCAGAAATAATTTTAATGCCAACAAGCTGTTACTATCTGTGTTGCTGCCATATTATAATACATAGAAAAATACTGAGTGGTGAACACATAACGCATAGATGAAGTACTGTAAAATTGTATACCTGGAACCTATGTAATTTTTACTAACCAATGTCACCCCAATAAATCTAACAATAACAACAAAAAAGAACACACACACAGAAAATCTTCTTTTTCTGTTCAATGAATTTTATTCAGTCTGATTTGTCTGTATAAAAGAAAGTAGTAATAATTTTTTTTCTTTTGTTTTTTTTTTAATCTCCCTTTCTCCCTCTCTCCCTTCCTTCCTTTCTTCTTTTCTTCCTTCCTTCTTGGTTTCCTTTCTTCATTCCTTCATTCTCCCCTCTTCCTTCCTTCCTTCTTTCCTTTTTCCTTTCCTTCTTTCTTTCCTCCCTCCCTCCCTTTCTTCCTTTCTCCCTTCCTACCCTACATAGACTTACTATTTTTTTAAATAGAAAAATAAGGTTGAAAAAAAAATCAGTGCTCAAAGCTAATTTGGAGTAGTAAAAAACATTTTAAGTGGTTGTTAGCTTTCTGAGAACCCCTTTTAGGTATTATCATCATTTGTGGAAAAAGAAAGGGATGATTCAGAAAGAAACTTCAGGGGGAAATGCATTTTTAACAGTCCCCTCCTAGGAAGCCATAGCATTTCTACCTTACATGCTCACATTATACACTCAAACTGTGTAACCATATGGATTTTCCTCTGATATGTCATTATGAATATTCTGTAAATGGTGTAAAGCTTTTGTGATTTCTCTGTTTTAAAATTGCATTCGTAATGAACTGGATTAAACTATTTGTAGACAAAAAACCCCACCTATATATCTCTAAAGGTCTTAATAGTAAGATGATATCTGAACAGTAATCTAAAAAAAGTGAGGGAGCAGATCTCTGTTCCCATCTATGTTGGTGAGGAGCAATCCAGACTGAGAGAAGGAAATGTGCAAATGCCTCAGGGCATTGAGCCAGGAGGGTGCTGGTTGGAGGAGCAACAAGGAGGCTGCAATGTCTGGTGACAGTAGGGAGAAGAGGAGCAGGAAGATCTAGTAAGACTCTGTAGGCTATTATCGTAAAATCAGGAATCACTGAAGATTTGAGCAGAGAAATGACTTGAACCAAGTAATGTTACAACAGGATGTTTCTGACAGTAAACAGAGAGAGACCTTAGAAGGCAAGTAGAATAACCCATAGCAGGGGTGTCCAACGTTTTGGCTTTCCTGAGCCACACTGGAAGAATTGTCTTGGGCCACACATAAAATACACTAACAACAGCTGCTGAGCTAAAAACTATTACACACACACACACACACACACACACACACACACACACACACACAGAGTCTCGTAACGTTTTAAAGAAGTTTATGAATTTGTGCTGGGTCACATTTAATGCTGTCCTGGGTTGCATGCAGCCCCGGGACATGGGTGGACAAGCTGGAGCTAGGGGATGGATGATGGTACCTTAAAGCAAGGTGGATCTATTGGAGGTGCTAAGAAACGGTCTGGATCTATTTTGACAGAAGAGCTGACAATGTGACGATGGAGCGAATGAGAAGTATGTGAGAAAGAGAGAAGTTCAGGATGACTCAGAGTTTATGGCCTGAGAAACTGAAACTGCAATTGCCATGAACTGAGGTGGGAAGATCAGCAATTTGTTTGTGAAAACAAACAAACAAACAAACAAACAAACATTTATTTATTATTGCTTTTTGACAGAGAGAGAGAGAGACAGAGAGAAGGGGGAGGGCCCAGAGCAGTCTCCATAGTTGACAGCATTAGTTTTTCATATAGTTTCACTCCACAGGTGGGCGCAGGGCTGCGCAGGGCAGGAACATAGCCGGCAGCTTCCCACATAAGCCCGGGCAAGAACTGAACTGGGGGCACAGCCCAGTTCAGCATATGGGTCCACATAGGCCAGGGTCAGGATTTGATCCTCAGGCCCTGGAACTGCAAAGCAAATGCTTCACCTGCTGAGCCATTCTGGCATCCTCAAAATAAATTTCTGATGCCCTTTTGAGAAAGAAATTTGTTATAAACTCTTAATCAGCACACTCGTATTGGGAAGCTACTATTTTCATTCATATTTAAATTTATAAAGGAGGATTGAGAAATAGGAAAAAGTTTAGGACTAGTCCATTCTTTTGATTTTGACTATTCATTTATTCAGTTACTAATTACTCTTTTACACATTAAAAGCTAGCTGATAGGTGCTGACAGAGGTAGAAAAAATGTTCAAGAGTGAACTATTATGCTATCTATAAGCATGCCTATAATTTAAGAGTAGCATCTGATAAAGAAGGGAAATGTATGCCCTTGGCACAGCTAAGGTGCCATGATGCTTGGATATACAAAAGTGATTATGAGAAGGCATGTAAGATGGCCTTAAAAAATTGGTTGATACTTTATCTTCCAGAAAGCAAAGAGTTACATCACCAGAGCCAGAAAGGTTATGGAACGGAGAAGAGATTTTCTTATTTGTTAATGATTTTGTGAAATTATTGAAGGTAATCCAAAAGAAGAATCTAGATCAGCTTTTCTCAAGAAGTTTTGAGAATTAAGCCTAGTGTTCCTTGTGAACAGAGATTTTACTTATCTCATATGCAACTAGCTATGTACCATTCTTGGGAGAATTGAGAAAATTGTTACGTGGTTGAAAAAGTCTGCTTTGCTCTGTAGAATTTTAAATTCAAGGTTATATTTAATTAGTATAGAATATCTCAGCTTCTTGTCAAACTTCTATATCTAACCCCAAAATAAAAAAAGACAGGAGGTAGATCTGCTTAGTTCGCTATCAGGTAAGAGGCTACGTAGGTAAGTGAAGATAGTAAAAGAAATGAAAGAGATTGCTCTTATCCTTGAGAATTACATGATCTAACTGGGAAGACAAACACAAAGACAAGTACATGAGAACGGCTGTACAACACAATCTAAATACTGACCAGTAATATCATAGTTTTAAGTGTGGACAAAGGGTAGGGTAGTAATTTGCACTAAAGAAAAAACAAGGATGACCAGGTTGAAGCAGAGAGAGGATATCCCTGAGGGTCTGAATCTTAAGAAAATATTGGCAAGTTATTGATTAGCCAATTTAAAAACATTGACATGTGAGCAGGGATTTTATGAGCTAAACAATTGAGACTTTATCGAAATGCTGATATTCCAATGGCTTTACTTGATTTTTCAGAATAAATCTTTATGTACCACAGTCTTTGCTTCACTCATGTCTGTGCTTCTCAAATCTGCTGGATTTTCCTCTCCTTAAGGCTGACATCTGTCTAATACTTGAGCTGTGAGAACATCCCCTTTGATAGGCTCTTTCCATTGACAGTTATAAAATTTCTTTTTGGAAATCACTGAGTGCTGCCTTTATAAAAAGAACACTCCAACACGATGAACACTTTGAAGGGCATGCAAGCTCTCACAAAGGCGAATTCTGTACCTTTGTGTGTAGATAACTCATGGGTACGCTTTCTCTCTTCGGATGTGGAACTTCCTAAGGGATTTTGAAGTACACTGTCTGGACTCAACCTTGGAATTCTTCATGCTAGTCTAGAAACAGCTTAACCACGTTGAAGATAGCAGAAAATCACACTATTTCTGGTACCCCCTTTCAGTCTTACATTGCTGAAGCCAACAACATATGATGGCAACATCTTGAGATGAAATGGAAAGGACAGGTGCTCTTGCAGCTGGAGGAGAAGTGAGAGTGCTTTCTGAAGGCGCGTTGAAGGAGGCTGGAATAATGTGACAGCTCCCTGTGTCACCTGAACACAGCACATTGAAACATCACGTAAGTGATGCAGAACATTTAATGAGTTGGGACTGAAAACTTTAATTAGCTTGTAGGGCTTTTTATGATTTTATTTTTGTTCATTATATTTTCTGCTCCGTCTCTGTGGATGTTCTGCATTTTCATCATCAAATGACTGGCTAGCTATTTTTGTCAAACAAGAAGCCTGCAACCATCAAGTGAGTGTGGAGACAATCTGCCCGCTCTGTCAACAGGATGAAAGTGAGTCTCAGGCTTTTTTAATTACAAGGATAACATGTTCGCTCATCTCATAATGAAGATGGTTAGCAATTTTAAATTTTAATAATCAATTACTGAAAGTAATTCTCCATTAAATCACAAGAGAGCCATTAAATCTCAAAAGATGGAACATGCTGTATGTAACAGTAGCAAATTTTCTATTTTTAAATATCATTAGGGAATATCTGATTGTTTCATTTCTCTGCATTTCTTTTACCTTTTCCTCATGCAGACCAGCTCATTTTCCGCAGGAAGACAGCACATGATCTTATAAATAATAAAAGAAAACCCTTGCAAGACTTGATCCAGGGGTGTGAAATATGTGCTAAGAATGTAATTTATTTCAGTCTGGCATATTTTGACTGAATAATAAGGAAGGTGACTAATTAATATTATACTATGCTGTGGGCAAGGCGGCACAGTGGGCTAATCCATGCTCCTTTCACCTCTGGAGACCAGCATTCAAGCCTTAGGACTCACAACCGCTGAGCACAGTTTGGGGGAGCGAGGGGGGAGGCATCAGATGTCTTTCCCTGGCTGTGGAGACCCCTGTCCATATTCTAAAACTACCCTGAACACCAGCCTCTGCTCTGAGGAGCTGGGGGGAAAGACAAATGATTGTTACTTGGCTATGACAATTTGGTCTACTTACATGTCACGGGGAGATAGCTCTGTGACAGCTTCAGCTGTCCCAGCTCTAGCCTCACTTTCTTCCCGCGTAAACACTTGGAAATAGATGGAATAAAAGAATAGGTGTATGTGTGTGTGTGCGTGTGTGCGTGTGTGTGTGTTTGAGGTAAAATGTTGGAAAGGCATAGGGGCAAAATAACAAGATGGTCAGAAAATAGTGAATTTTGGGGGAATCAAATTAGCTCCAAGTCTCCATTAGATGCAGCTGATTCCATTTCTGCAGCATCGGAGCTTTAAAAGTAGAACGATACTGTGCTTTGTTTCCAAGGCACTTGATTAATTTTCAGACAATGGGAAGGCCATCTGAATCTAATCAGTGGTGTTATGCAATCCCCCTCCGCCATGTGGTCTATGGGAGGCAGGGCACTTGACAGCTCTGAGTACCCTAAACCAGGGGTTCCAAACTGCCAGGCTGCGGACCAATACCAGTCTGTGGCCTGTTAACAACTGGGCCGAATAGCAGGAGTCCCGTGGAGGGTCAGTGAGCAAAGCTCCATCCATATTTACAGCTGCTCCCCATCACTTGCATTACCACCTAAGCTTCACCTCCTGTCAGATCAGCAGCGGCATTAGATTAGTTTTATGATTATTTCATTATGTATTACAATGTAATAATAATAGAAATGAAGTGCACAATGAATGTAATGTACTTGAATTATCCTAAAACCACACCCCCGCCCCCAACTGTCCCGCCCTCGTCCATGGAAAAATCGTCTTTCACAAAACCAGTCCCTGGTTCCAAAAATTTTGGGGACCGCTGACATAAACAACACGGCCAGAGATGAAGTTCGTTACATTGATAGTTTTTCTGATGGAAGCTGTTCCTGTGCTTCTGAATTGCACGGGCCTTTCCAAGGAGCAGTCCTGTGCTTCCCTGGCAAGAATTAAAGCAGAAATTCTGCCCAGTAAGGCAGGGTTAGGGGTGGGTAATGGGGATATCATGGCATGCATAATTAAAATGCAGTTTCTTTGTACTTGTTCACAGGATATTTCAAGTGTTAGGATATTGTCGGATTTCTTTTTCTTCTCACTCTGCTACTTGGACTTTAGTCATCATTAGAACCTTTATCAGGAAGAAGCTGGAAATAAGGGAAAATTGGTTCTCAGCCTTGGGTGCTCTCTGGGTGAAAGTCGAAGCTTGCCCCCTGTATCCAGTGGGTGAGAAGAAACAGAAGAAAGAAGCAGACCACTTTAGATGGGTAGGTGACAGGTTTAACAAGAACGAAAATTTATATAATGAGGCTTGTCCACTGCACTCACCCACAAGAATTATAAGAGGCCTTAATGGGGTTCAGATGGTCTCAGTGACACATTAGTCTCTCAAGCCTGTCCTTGGAGTAGCTCCTAGTGAATGAATGGTGAGCAGAATGTACATTCCAAGACAGGAAGCAGGTGAGGAGCCCTCAGAAAAACTTAGCACTTTTGAATGACTTTGATATCCTTTGGACAATTTATATATTTGTTCATAGTGTTAAGAGCCCCTGGTTTCGTAGCCCCATGTACTCTCTTTGAACAACCTATATATGTTTTTAATGAACACAAAGACTCTGGCAATCACGTCTGTGAATGCTGTAGAGTGCTCTTCACATTAGTAGATTTAGTTTTGCTTGATATTGTAACAGGGGTGTCCAATCTTTTGTCTTCCCTGGGCATTATTGGAAGAAGAATAATTGTCTTGGGCCACACGTAAACTACACTAATACAAATGATAGCTGATGAGCTATAAAAAAAATCGCAAAAAAATTTAATAATATTTTAAGAAAGTTTATGAATTTGTGTTGGGTCACATTCAAAGCCATTCTGGGCTGCATACAGCCCGCGGGTCGTAGGCTGTCAAGCTTGCAGACTTAGAGCATTCACAAGTATTCTTCCACATCATATTTTCTACAGAAACAAATTTGGTTCTGCAAAAGGGCACACAATAGGAAGTATTGTTTCTTTCATTCCAATTCAATATTTAGAGATAAATTACAGGCCCAATATTGTGGTTTAGTAAAGCTACTATTTTGAGTGCATATGTGTTACTTCTGTAATGGGTGACCCATTGCATGGAAACTCCAGCTTCATGTGCACTCTATCCTTTTGGGGGGCTTTTTTAGATTGGTCCTTGGGGTGCATACAGGGAACACATACATTGGGTTCTCAAGTGTTTGATTTGGAGGTCAGGCTGTGGGTTCCCACCCCAAGGAATCTTTACTACTTTACAGTGGGAGAGAGTCAACTCTTTGAGGCTTCCCTAAGGATTATCTGATACTCCACAGAAAGTTGGAAGGTAAGGGCTGTGCCAGATCCTCCTTACCTCCCCAGTGGTTTTTGGGTTATTCCCTAGAGGTGGAAAAGATGTCCATGGCATCACAGAAGGCAAGATTCCATTCCACAGAGAAGATGGCAAAGTCAGCGGGGGCCACTCTAGGGATCTCTCTACTGCTTACTAAGAAGGGCAACGTCTAAGGTTGGTCTAATCTAATACCTAGTGGAAGGATAGAGAGGAAATCAGGTAATCATGCTAGAAGGCTCAGAAACCATAGAAAGTTAGGAGAAACATTTCAGAAAGCACTAGGCTTAGGCTCCCACATGACTGATGAGAATTGGAATGACTCATGGAGATCAGTGAGCTAGAGAATAGCCCTACCTACATCCAAACTGAGGATCTCTGCATCAAAGCACTAGAGTTGTTGCATTATGAGATTGTGTACAGGGAAGCAAATGATTTTTCCCAGCGAGGTGCAATATAATAAGAATGTGACTTGGTGGAGAGGGTGTGGGCTTTGGAACCTCAACACTTATTCACTCTATGACCTTCATCAGTTTACTTAATCTCTTGTTTAAGTCTCATTTTTCTCATCTACTAAGTGAAGATAAAAGTAGGGTAGGTTTTCTCTGCTTTGGCACTATTGACGTGATTGGGCTAGATAGTTCTTTGTTGTCATGTGCATTGACAAATATTTGTCAGCTTCCCCAGCTGACAACCAAAAGTGACTTCAGAGGTTGCAAAATGTCCCTTTGGTTCAAAATGGTTTCACTATAATAGTGTAATATTGAATATAATGAGATTTTATATAAAGCATTTGGTATTATACTTGGCATGTAATAATTGCTCAATAGATATTAGATACTATTTTTATCCATCGATTAAGAGTGTGAGCATTTTATTAGATATTAAATAATATCAGATATTAGGGGATAACATTCACTTTCACACATAGTGTGTGAATATTATTAGTCCAGAATTTCAACTGGCTCTCTGTCTTTTGCTTTGAAGAAAGGAAAGCAGGTTAAAAAACACACACACACATTTTTTTTCTATGTTCATAGTTTTAGTTTATGTATACTATAGAGGTCTACTCACAGCTTACTTGGCAGAGGGTTTGCAGAACAGTAGCTGCATGGTTAATTGAATAAACACTGCAGTGTTTATGGCATATTCTGGGAGAATGATTATAAATTCCTCAATGTAATATACTTCTTGATGTTGAGCAACTGTCCACACTATTCTTATTTAGAAAGATATTCATGACAATTATACGCAGGCTTCCATTAAAAATCTGTTGATATCGTTTCTTAACCATAAAATATTCATTGGCTTTGTTGACTTAATCTAAAGAGGAAGGATGATATTCATTTCTGTTTATCATGCACATTAATGTCCTGTCTTTCTTGTTTATTGATTGATAGCAAGTATAATAATATCATTCAAAATGCAATTCTAGCTTCTCCTTGAATTCAGTGATTAAAAATCAAACCACACAACATGAACCACTGAGTCTTGGCTTCATATCAAACTTTCACCACTTCTTTAGTAAAAGCAAACTTCAGGCTGCTAACAAGAATAGGCATGCCTAACTAAGGTAATTTCTTCCTGCATTAATCTTAAACTCCTTAAGAGTAATTGACATTTTATTTATTTGGCTCCACATTGAATTACTGAATTTTGCAGAAACCATTAAAAGTTATGCAAGGGGGATTACATTAAAATAAAAGACACAGATGCCATTAAAAGATAGAGGAGAATCTAAGAGCTACTGGTTTCACATAAATAGGTATGTATTTTTTAAAAAGAAAACATTGGGCTAGGAAGAACTACCTTTCAACTTGCATTGAAAATATTTGGGTTTAGGTCTGTTATTTAATTCACTTAGAGTGACATACAGTAAAATATGGAACATTGATTTGAGAAGACAATTTAGGCAAAAACTCTGGACAAATAGTATATTAGAATTTTTATTTTTCAAATTGCAAAAGCAGTTTAAAGAACCAAATCAAAACAAGGTTGCTTATTTTCATTTAAATCTGCATCGTATGATTTTTGATACCATCTCTCAATCTTCCACTTTCCAGCTCTTGTTTCTTCTATAACTTTAGTAGCCCCAAATATACATCCTCATGCTTTCCTACTTTTTTTTTTTTTTAAGATTCATTTTATTGAGAGAAGATAAGAGGAGAGACAGAGAAGTGGGAAGGGCCCAGAGCAGTCTCCATAGTTGTACATCATTAGTGGTGACACAGTTTCATTCCACACAAGTAGATGTGGGGCTGCACGGGGCCTCCCACATAGAAGATGAGAACCTTCACAGCCATCCTGACAGTGTCCAGTTGTGCTGCAGTTTAGTATATGGGTTTGCATGAGCCAGGGCTGGGATTCACTCCCCAAACCTTATGGTTACAAGGCAAATACTCAACCGGCTGAGCTATCTATCCCAGCATCGCTCCTACTTTTGTCTTTGGACAACCATCTTCATCACTTCTTTGACATTCTGGGTCAAAATCCAACCTTTCACCTCTCTTTTTTAATTACACCTGTGCACATTGATTGTGACTTTATTCCACCACTCCTCATTAATAGGGTGAATTTTATTTATTTATTTATTTGTACTCTTGTTTGTTTTTTCTTCTCTTCCCCACTAGTTTGTGTATGGCTTAGAAATTTTGTGCTGGTTGCATTTGTTTCCTATTTTTCCCAAGCAGATTTTTTTTTTTATTGTTAAATTTAATGGGGTGACATTGGTTGGTAACAATTACATAGTTTCCCGATGTACAACTCCACATCACATCACCCATGCATCGCATTATGTGCCCAGCTCCCAGAATCAGGTCCCCCTCCACCACCATA